>PITA01005230.1:0-77905 GCA_004023965.1 Spilogale gracilis | reverse complement strand
CAAGACCCTCAGTTTGTTTCTCAGAGTCCAAAGTCTCTCATGTTTTGTCTCCCTCCCAGATTCATCCCACTTCTCATTTCCTTTCCTTCTCCTACTGTCCTCTATATTACTCCTTATGCTCCACAAGTAAGTGAAACCATGATACTTGACTTTCTCTACTTGGCTATGCTGAGTGAAATGAGACATACCTGGTTTTATTATGCTTTGAAGATATTGCATATTTTTTATTTATTTTTTAAATTTTTTTTAGCAAATTGAACATTTGTGGCCGCCCTATATCCAACATATCTACTGGCACCACTTTCCAACAGCATTTGCTCACTTCATGTTTCCATGCCATATTTTGGTAATTCTTCTAGTATTTCAAATTTTCATTATCATATTTGTTATGGTGATTTATGAACTGTGATGTTTGATGTTTCTATTGTAATTGTTTTGTAACATAACACTATGAACCATGATCATATAAGAAGACAATTGATAAATGTGTATGTCCTCACCGTTTCACCAACCTGCTGTTCCCTTGTTTCTCTCCCTCTTCTAAGGTCTCCTATTCCCTAAAACACAATAATGTTGGGATTAGGTCAAATAATAACCCTACAATGGACTCTAGGTGTTCAAGTGAAAGGAAGAGTTGCACATCTCTCACTTTAAATCAAAAGATAGAAATGATTGAGCTTAGTGAGGAAGGCATGTTGAAAGCTCAAAGGCAGAAAGCCAGGCCCGGTGCCAAACAGCTAGTCAACCTGTGAATATAAAGCAAAAGTCTTGAAGGAAATTAAAAATGCTATTCCAGAACACATGAATGATAAGAAAGAAAAACAGCCTTATCCCAAATATGGAGAAAGTTTTAGTGGTCTGGAGAAAAGACCAAACCAGTCACAGAACTTCCTTAAGCCAAAGCCTAATCCAGAGGAACATCCTAATTCCCTTCAATTCTGTGCAGTCTAAGAGAGGTGAGCAAGCTGCAGAAAAAAAGCTGGAATCTAGCAGAGGTTGGTTCATGAGTTTTAAGGAAAAAAATTGTCTCCATTACATAAAAGTGCAGGTGAGGCAGCAAGTACTGTTGTAGAAACTGTGTAGCAAGTTTTCCAGATCTCATAAAGGTAATTCATGAAGGTGGTTACACTAAACAACAGATTTTCAGTGTAGAGAAATGGCCTTCTCTAGAAAAAGGACTGTCATAACAAGGGACCAGAAGCCAGTGTCTGGTGCCAAAATTTCAAAGGACAGGCTGACTGTCTTGTTAAGAGCAACCACAGTTGGTGATTTTAAGTTGAAACCAAACTTCCTTTACCATTCCAAAATTCCTAGGACCTTTAAGAATGATGCTAAATCTACTCTAAATAGAACAACACAGCTTGGATAATAGCCCATTTGATTACATCATGGTTTATTGAATATTTTAAACCCACTGTTGAGATCTACTGATCAGGAAAAAAAAATTCCTTTCAAAATGTTATTACTAAATGCACCCAGTCACCCAGGAGCTCTGATGGAGACGTACGATGAGATTAATGTTGTATTCACATCTGTTAACACAACATCAATTCTACAGTCCATGAATCAAGGAATCATTTCAACTTTTTAGTCTTATTATCTAGGAAATACATTTCATAAGGCTAGAGCTGCCATATATAGTGATTCATCTGAGGGATCTGAATAATGTCAATTGAAAACTTTCTGGAAAAGAGTCACCATTTTAGCTGCCATTAGGAGTATGTGTGATTCATGAAAAGAGATCAAAATATCAATATGAAGAGTAGTTTGGAAGAAGTTGATTCCTACCCTCAAGGATGAATCAGAGGGGTTCAAGACTTTAGTGGAAAAAGTAGTTGCTGATGTGAAAATGACAAGAGAACTAGAATTAGAAATGGAGCCTGAAGATGTGACTAAGTTGATGCAATCTCATGATAAAATTTTAACACATAAAGAGTTGCTTCTTATGGATAAACAAAGAAAGTAATTTTTTTTTAAGATGGAAACTATTCCTGGTGAAAATGCTGTAGAGGCTGTGGAAATGACATCAAAGGATTTAGGATATTTTATAAACTGAGATGATAAAGCAACATCAGGGTTTGTAAGGATTGACTCCAATTTGAAAGAAGTTCAGCTGTGGATAAAATATGGTCAAAAAGCATTGCATGCTACAGAGAAATTATCCATGGGAGGAAGAGGTAATTGATGAGGCTAAACTTCATTGTTGTTTTATTTTAAGAATTGTCACAGTCACCCCAGCCTTGAGCCACCACTACACTGTCAGCAGCCATCAGCATCAAGGCAAGATCCTCCATTAACAAAAAGATTATGACTTGTTAAAAGCTCAGATGATGGTTAGCATTTGTTTCTGAGATTTTATTTATTTATTTAAGAGGGAAAGAGATTTAGAGAATGAGTGGGAAGAGGGCAGAGGGAGGGACTTCTTACAGAGCAAGGAGACCAATGTGGGACTCAATCTCAGGACCTTGGGACCATGACCTAAGATGAAGGCAGATGCTTAACCAACCAAGCCACCAAGGCACCCTAATGGTTAGCATTTTTTAGCAATAAAGTATTTTTTAATTAAAGTATATGCCTTTTTAAAGACATAATGCTATTATATACTTAACAGGCTACAGTATAATAAAAACATAACCTTTTTATATACTGGGAAACCAAAATGTTTATTATTGAGATATTTGCTTCACTGCAGTGGTCTAGAACCAAATTTGTAATATCTTAAAGGTATAACTGTATCCATAATAGAGGTGCTTGAAAACAAAATTGACAGCCATCGATCTTGAAAACTTTAGATTTCATTCTATATATAGGTCAAGTTTATTAATCCAATAAACTTGATTGAGTCCTGTTGGGGTTAAGAACCACATTAGTCACACATAGGGAGAACAGAGCTGGAAAAAAAGTGATCACTGTCCTTAGGAAACTTATAATATGGCAAAGGTTAAAAGAGTAGCTGTAGACCTCTAAAGCTAGTAAGAGTGTAATAAGAGGCACAAATAAGGCAGAAACAATTCCAAGAAAGTTTGAGATAAAGTAATGCTCATGCTAGTTGAATAAATGGGCAGGATTTCACAACATTGAAAGAGGTACTACTCCAGGCAGAAGAAATGATGTGAACACAATTGAAGGAATATGAGGTATTTTCTGGAAAAAGAGTTTTTAGAGAAGACCGTGTTACTGAACTATAGGTGATATGGAAGAAAATACTTACAGGAATTTGACTATGTAGACCCCAGAATGTTAAAATGTTTTATTTAGTTGACAATGGAAAGACACCAAGGATTTAGAACCCTTCCATAGCATGACCAAAACTGTGTGTAAGGAAAACATCACTTTAATTGTCACCTGGAGTAGCCTAGAATGGTTAAAGATTGAAGACAGGGTAAATAATTAAAAGACTGGTTTAACAGCCTTGGGTAAGATATAAGGATGTGAATAAGTATGGTGAGAGAGGGAATGAAAGCAGCATCAAGGTGTGAATAGTAAGACTTGGCAGGTGATTGGGTGTGGGGAAAGGGGAGGAGCTAAATTTGACTATGATGGCTTGAGGTGAGTAGGAGTCTTTAATGGTGCCATTGATAAAAACAGAAGAATCATAAGAATGAAGGACCAGGAGGGAAGAGACACTAACTAGTTTCTAAGTCCAGATACATTGGTCAAGCCATCTATATTGTTTGGGTCTCCTTAAACTTCTCCTGTAAGTTGAGCTGGGATTATCAAATAATTGCTAACACATATACCTCTATGAGTTGATTTTGGTGGGGGAGGAGGAGGAGTTCATTTTCAAGCATCTTGAGTTTGAGATACTTGTAGAATATCTATCAGATATCTAAGATACAAATAAAACTCAGAGTTTGGAATTAGAAAGTATGGAAATGTAGACTATTTAAAATGCATTCTACCATTCAGACCCTATTTTAATTTAGCAAAATGTTGTGGAAAACTATCCTTTTGGCAGAAATCGTTTATATTTGGGTTGTAACCAAAAGTGTATTTCTTTTGGAAAAAAATTGCTAGTGTGTTAAACTATGTTTGAGTTAGAAGCAGGTGAAAAAGTATCATTTACTATTGTTAAAGGATCTAAAATTCCTTTTGGTAGGTTGCTTATAGTGAAAGTTTAAAAGTTGAAACTTCATAGGTGTCAAGTTATCACTGAGGAATTTATTACTTAATAAAGTCATTGTTACCATTGAAAACAATCTTGTACAGAAAGCAAGGTCATTTTCATGAAACTGCCTTAAATGGAACAATAGAAGCACAATTCCTTTGAACTTTTGGAGGTGAATGGATCCGCAGACAGGGAGGAGTAATGGAAGGGACATGAAGAGAGAAACATGATAAAACTGAGAAAATATATTCTTCCTTTTCATTCTTTTCAATGTTTATTAAAAAGGAAATAAGAAGCAACAATATGAAATTGCTCAGTGTTTAGTTTCCATACATACAGACAGACCAAGAACTGTAAAAAAAAATGGAATTTCTTTTTCACCATGGTGCACATTGCTCAGCAGTTAATTTAATAGTCTAAATCATGCTCTTTATAAAATGGTATGAAACATGAGAAACACAAGTCTAGCACTATTTTACTTGCTGTATTTGCATGTGGGAGCATAATTTGTTTGTACACATGTGCCTGTAGGTCAGGGTGTCAATCATGGATTGACTTTGAAAAGTTCCATTCTTTTACAGATGGCATGATGGAGAGACAAGTCTCTATTTCAAACTATGACATAACTCTGGGTGGAAAGGGGAGGGGAAAGTGCATCTAGATGGAGAGATTCACAAGATATTTTCTGTGGGAATCTTATGGGTTGCAATACCATTCAAATTTTACTTCTACCTCTTTCTGGTACATAGCCTCTAAGATGGCCTCCGATGATTCATACCTCTTGGTATGAAGAACATGTGGTCCATATATACAATGGAATATTACTCAGCCATCAGAAAAGATGAATACCCCACTTTTGCATCAATATGGATGGGACCAGAGGAGATTATGCTAAGTGAAATAAGTCAAGCAGAGAGAGTCAATTGTCATATGGTTTCACTCATTCGTGGAACATAAGAAATGGCATGAATGACATTAGGAGAAAAAAAGGAAAAATGAACAGGGGGGGGAGAAATAAAAGGGGGAAACAAACCATGAGAGACTATAGACTTCAAGAAACAACTGGGCTTGTTTGGGGGGTATTGTTCAGCCCAGTGATGGTTAGGTATTAAGGAGGGCACATATTGCTCAGAGCACTGGGTTTTATGCACAAACAATGAATCATGGAACACATGATTGACTTATTTACATGAATAATGTACTGTATGGTGACTAACATAACATAATAGAAAAAAGAAAAAAGAAGGGCCATATATACCACAATGTCCATAGCATCAATGTCCACAATCATCAAACTGTGGAAAGAGGCAAGATGCCCTTCAACAGACAAAAAGAAGATGTGGTCTATATATACAATGGAATATTACTCAGCCATCATAAAGGATGAATAACCAAATTTTGTATCAACATGGACGGGACTGGAGGAGATTATGCTGAGTGAAATAAGTCAAGCAGAGCAAGTCAATTATCATATGGTTTCACTTATTTGTGGAACATAAGGAATAACATGGAGGACCTTAAGAGAAGGAAAGGAAAAGTGAATTGGGGGATATCAGAGGGGAAGATGAACCACGAGAGACTGTGACTCTGAGAAACAAACTGAGGGTTTTAGAGGGGAGGTGGTTGGAGGATGGTAGAACCTGGTGGTTGGTATTAAGGAGGACATGGATTGCATGGAGCACTGGGTGTAGTATATAAACAATGAATTTTGGAAAACTGAAAAAATAAAATTAAATTTAAAAAAAATAAAGAAAAAAATAAAGTCACTGAAGAAGCTGCCAAAAAAGAAATATTTTTTAAGTCAAATATACTTTAGGAAGACAATATGGTTTATCCCCCAAAGACCAAGGATTCATAAAGACTATCACAAATGAGACATAAGTTTAGTTATGGGGGTCTTTTCCTTTAAAATCTAGATGATACTTTTATTTTTTTAAGATTTTATTTATTTATTTAACAGAGAGAAACACAGCTAGAGACGGAACACAAACACAGCTAGAGGGGAATGAGAGAGGGAGAAGCAGGCCTCCCGCCGAGCAGGGAGCCCGATGTGGGGCTTGATCCCCAGACTCTGGGACCATGACCTGAGCCAAAGGCAGCCGCCTAACCCACTGAGCCACCCAGGTGCCCCAAGATGATACTTCTAGAGATAGCTCAGATTTGATGAGGTCTGTTCTGAGTCTTGGAGAGAAACGATCATTAGAAGTCTTGTAGGATCACTGGGAAAAGTTCCTACTATGTCATTTATTTCACTCCTTCTCCATTCTTTTAATCAACTGAGTAAAAAAATAGGACACCATACTTAAATTGTTGATACTTTATTATTTTTGTGTACCTGAACTCTCTTTGCTAATGTTAAGAAATGGTGGTACTACCAATCTAGTGAACTATATCTTAATCTAGTATGTTCTATTCAGCATACCTCCTCCACTGTAATACATATTATACCATAATCTTGGCCTAAGTCATTAATTAATAACACTGGATACTCAAGGCTTTGTAGATTTTCATTTTCTAATGGAATTTTTTTGGTATCTGAATGTGTGTCTTTGAATCCTTGCCCTAAAGTAATTTTCTTCAAACTGCATACTAGGTCGCTGTGAATTCTGGAATTATATTAATGGATCAAGAGGACTATGTGACAGATGCCTTACATTCACAAAAGTATTTGAAATTTAGACTTTTACATAATCTTCACATGAAGTTACAAACATATTTATCACTGAACGTTTGTACTTGTGCTCATTATTGGGCCTCAATTTTCAAGAGCATACTATGGAAAAATATTTATAATAACTATCACAATTTTCTTTTAACTTTTACAATTATATTGCATAATATTTTTAAATTAAAATATTATTTTATTAAATATTTTTAAATGTTCCACAATTTTGAGAACACTGTTTTGATATTTTAAAGTTTTTAATATATTGGAAGTCTCAGTAAAATGGTAGTATACTGGACTGTTTGATGTCTAGGGGTCTATAGAGAGACCCAACAAATTCCCAAGTGTGTTGTAACATGCCACCTTTCTTTGCTTTCCTTTAGTAACTTTACTTTAAAAAATAGGGAATGGAATGAGTAAGAAAGAAAACAGTAGATAAAAGGGTGCTTTCTAAGTATGTACACATTTTCAATTTTTTTTAAGAGCTAAGGTAACTTCTTTTTGAAGATTTTCCTGTTATCCTCAGGCAAACTTTTCTGAAGTTCTCAGCATTTTCCTAATATCTCTAAGGTAGTCATTCTTATACTTAATTGTAATTTCAGGCAATTATATATTACTTCTCTACCTTAACCCTCCTCCCTCCATCAGACTACCCTATTCAAGGCAGAAAATGTGTCATGCTTGTTTATATCCTAGCTCCTAGCCCAACCACCACTCCTGGCATGGAGTGGGCACTCTGGACACCTCTTTTGAAAAAGGCGGGGGGGAGACACTTTCTTCTTTCTTCTGTATATCACTGTGTCAAAAGAACTTCAGATTTTGTATATGTTAATTTAATGTACCTACTAGTCAAGATATCCTGGATGTTTAGTATGTTCATAAGTCATGACAGGCAAAATAAGATTTACAGAAAGCCACAAGATGAGTGCCCTATATTCAAGGAATTTGTCATATAATTAGTAACTTTGATGGCCTAATTGAAAAACCAGGTGGCTATTTGTGATCTAGGTACCTAACAGAATATGGTATGAACAAGTAAACAAACACATGTTACCCAGTAGTGAAAGAGGTTCCTGCTCTCCTTTGGACTAAAAAAGTGCAGTGAGTTTTCCATATGTGCATTTTCTCATGGTACAAAGTTTCAGTCAACATATAGAATCTCCTTGAAGAAAAAAAAGAATGAAATTTCATAAATAAAATTTATGTAGAAATTTATTTAATCCTAAGTGATCAGAGACAAAAAAACTCTTTCACCTAACTAAACCACATAAAGGACTTTCAGAAATGTCTGCACATTCCTGGGCTCTGTTCCCTCCACATATCCTACTAGCCAAACAAGAAAGTACCTCTTTCCCTATGTGAAATTTCTCCTGTCGGACAATTAGTTCCATGTCTTGGGATCTCATTTCCTAAGGTCCTGCCAGTGACCTTCTCTTAAAAACCATTAATTCTTGTGAGATTTTGGCCAGGTAAAGTTTGGTCTGGCTTCTGAACAAGCGTGATCCTGGGCAGTCTTGTGAGGCATACAGCAGCATTACACATCACCTTGGAGTTGGAATATTTTTGGTCTTCCAATGACTGGCTCAGGAAGGTAAAATGACTGGATGAAGCCTCACTGTGCAAGTCATAATTCTATAATCTCAGTTGTATATATATTCTTTATTAAAAAAAAAAAGTATTTGGCTTTAGGGTGGTGAGCAGCAGTGGTGAGCTTGTCCAGGGAGTGATTGTGGCCCCTGCCAGGGTTATTTTTACTCAATGAAATGGTTCCTTGAGCTCTGCCCAGCAACTGGTTCCCCACCTATACACCCAAGTCCCATCAAAAATCAAATCAAACCAACAACACTTATGTCTCTACCTCCTTTCTGTGAACAGTTGGAGTTTTGTAAGGTTACTTGGAACTCCTCCGGACTTTCCTTTAGAACAGATCAACACTTGTTCACTATGGCTAGTACTTTATTCAAGGGAAAAGAAAAGGTCAACAGAAATGAGGAACATTTCTTTTTGACTATCAGTTAAGATCTCTATTTTACTTAATTTAAGACATATTACCTCCCAGTACATCTACCTCTCTAACAGGGGAAAAAAAAAAAAAAAAAAAAACATTTTAAAAGGTATATGCACTGGCCATGTACTGGGTTGTACCCTTCCACTTTTCCTTGGTGGAATGATAATTTAAAGGGTGAGGAGGAGGGATCAAGATGGGAAGAAATGATGACAAATGAAATAAAGGAGTAAGCACTAATTTTAAGAAGAATCATGCATCTTTTACTTTAATATGTTTATTGGAAAGGAACATTTGCTGAGTGTAGATGTCAAAGCCACTATTTCACATGTGTAGAAACTATACTGCATTTACTTGACCAGTTAATACTCACTGAGTATGATCCAGGCTCTTGAGAGGCATTGGAGGACTGGGTCAGTTCTTTTTCCCTCCTGAGATTTAAATCTTCTCTGTGGTAGAAGATTTCTGGTGTCCTGAGTGTTCTTTGAATAGGGTGGTCTAGAGTGAAACTTCTAGGCTACTCTAGAATGAGGCTCTTGCTTCAGAGATTTCTAGGATTTTAATGGCCTCAGTGGTCTTGGCACCATCCTGTTCTTCTCACCACTTCTGTTTATTTTAGATCCAGGCAGGGATTCTGGGAAAGCCCATTTAAGTATCTTGCTGAAACTCTTGTAATGTTTAGTCTCTAAAGAAGCACTTGCATACTCTTTGAGTCAGAGAAAAACTATTATTATCATTGTTATTGCTGCTGTTAATACTATCTATTCTATACAAACTTTGAACGGATATGAATAATCTTCACAACCAAGATTAATACTCTGCTCTGTTTTAACACATTAGAAAACTGAAGCTCTAAGAAAATAAGTAACTTGCCAAAAGTGTTAACTACCTAGTAAAAGGTAGAATCAAACTTTGAACCCTGTTTCCAATTTGAAAACAGATATTCATAATTTTTCTACTCTAAATCTATAAATTATTTAATATATGAATTATTAAACATTAACAGAGTTTGGTTACTTATAAGATCACTTAAATGTCAAAACTCATTTTTTACAACTTGAAATTTCTTTTCTTTTTTTTTTTAAGATTTTATTTATTTATTTGACAGAGAGAAACACAGCTAGAGAGGGAACACAAGCAGAGGGACTGAGAGAGGGAGAAGCAGGCTTCCCACCGAGTAGGAAGCCCAATGTGGGGCTCGGTCCCGGGTCTCCAGGATCATGACCTGAGCCGAAAGTAGTTGCTTAACCAACTGAGCCACCCAGGCGCCCCATACTTGAAATTTCTTAAATAAGTATACATTTTGTATATGGTCCATTACAGTTCAACTCATCAAATATTTTTTGAGTGCCAGGGATACGTTTTACCACTGGCATTAGATCAATGAGCAAAACAAATTCAGTTTCTGATTCATGCTGTTAGATTGCTTAATTTTGTTTTCTAGTGAAGGAAGACAAAATAAAAAAAAATTTAAAAATCTATACACCAGTGATGATAAATTCAATGAAAAAAATGAAGGAAGCTAAAGTGAATAAATAATGAGAGTAATAGGGGAGCTTTGTGCTACTTATGAATAAGGTAGAAAGAACTTCCTTTCTGATAAGAAAACATTTGAAAAGAGGCTTGAAAGAAACAATGAGGTGAACCATGTGGAAATCTGATAGAAGAGTTAATTCTAGTGTAGGAAACCCCTACACTAAGGTGTTAATGTGGGACCATCACCCAAACTGCAGGGAACCAAGTCTACCTTGAGCAGAAGGAGAGGAGATAAGAAAAGGATGTGATTGGAGAAAGGTAGCAGAGAACTAGAGCATGTTGATTATGGGTGGTCACAGTCACAGTCACGACAAAGGGTTTGGATTTCATGCTGAGATAGGAAGTCACCTCATGGAAGAAAATATTATTTGACTTAGTTTCTAAAAAGTATCACTCAGGCACCATGTCAAAACCAGCATGGGAACAAGTATAGGAACAAGGGAACCCATATAAATGCTATTGGTAGCATGTAAGGGAGGAAAGATGAAAAGTTGGGACTATGGTGGAAGAAATCAAAGGGAGGCAATGGCAGAATTTGCTGATGGGGTGAATGTGGGGCATCTGAGAAAGAGGGGTATCAAGGATGACTCTAAATCATTTTGCGTTTAGTAAGTAGAAGGATGAAAATGGTATTTATTGAGATAAAGAAGTTGTGGAAGGAACAAATTTGGAAAAATGTTTTAGGGGAGATCACACATTCCATTTTGGACAATGGTAAGTTTGAGCTGTACTATATTAGCCATTCCAGGGAATCTTTTGAAGAGTCAGCTGGATATTAGAGTCTGGGGCCTAGGGAATCAGGAAGGTACAAACAATTAGGAGATGTTGATGTACTCAAAACCATGAAACTGAAGGAGATTATATAGGTGACAATAGAGAGTGATTGAAACAAAGAAGAGACAATGTTCAAAGACTGAACCCTGAGACCTTCAAGTCCTACTGATCAAGAAGATGAGGAGGACCCAGCAGCAGAGACTAATATCCAACAAAGGAGCAGCCAGTAAAGGAAGAAGAGGAAGAATAGAGAATGATGATTCGGAGGCTTAGGAAAGAGACTATCTCAGGACTTAGGTAGCAAAACAACTGTGTCAACAGATGTTATTAATTAAAGTATGGTAGGGACTGACATGATTCCATTAGATTGAGCAACAGGGACATTACTAGATGCAGTATCTGGTGGCACTGACATGGAATAAACACATCATTTTGAATAGAATTATTTTAAATAATTAACCCATTCCAAAAAGTTACTCACTTCACAGTTATACCCTAAAACTTATACTCTAGTTTTGTGTAAATATATACTCAGAATTATAAACAAAAAGAAACCTCGTTCTCTTTATTTTACTTTCCAGAACTTGCACTCAGTGTGGTGAAGACTTCTTGCTGAAAGGCCTTTTGAAATACTGGAACTTCTCATGAGCTTTCAAAGGAGCCAGACTCTCATCTCCAAAGAATAAACGTCTAACTCACATAGTATATGATACACATAATTAGAGACCCTGGACCTTATTAAAGGGAAGTCATTATAATAATGTTATGTTACCCTGGAAAATGTGATGACAATACACAAAGGAGAAAGTCGTGTCCTTAAGTAGGCTTCTGGCCTTCAGATGTCACCTGATAACTTTGGTAAAGCAGAAAATGCAATGTCCAATGAGGTCCTCTTCTTTTTTGTCAGCTTGCTTTCATAAATCTATTAATAGTATTTTCTCCTTCATTAAATTTTTTCTCTAAAAATATCAGATAGTATTCCTGGATCATTATGAAACTTAAAATTAGGTAGTAAATGATTAGCTTTGAAATAAGAAATAGCGAAGATTAAATTATGAGAAGAAAATAATATAAATATGAAGAATTTCCCTTAAAAATAAAATGGGGGTAATATGTTGAGTCTTCATCTTGCTTTCAGATAAGCCTAGATTTCCTCTTTCCAGGGTACAAAACAAAGTAAAATAAAACACCACCTGAGCAACAAAAGAGGAGGGGGCAGAAGAAAAAGAAAACGAAGCAATGAACCAAACCTTTAGAAGATTTGGAACATTCAATGCTATTTATATTCTGTACTCCTTTATCAGATCCAAACTCCCTGAAGGTAAGACAGGCAAGTCAAAGTATTCCCACAATATTTTCCCCTCTCTTTACTTCAAATACTGAAATAAATGATGAAATTGTTACTAAATTTGAAAATTCTTAAGGTTTCTTTCTGCTCGTTTTCTATACAGGAAATTTGGAGCCAGTCATGAAAAGCACCAGCACAGCACATAGACAGGGTTTCACTAGCATCCAATGCTGGCACTTGCTTAATAAGGACCACCATGGAGTTGAGCAAAATGCTTGTTATTTCTGTAAATTAAAAGCAGGCATTTCAGAGCACCCAGTTCTGTAACATGTCTTGCAAAGCACAAGGGAGATTTTTGGTAGAGGCCCAGGCCAAATACAAAGGCAGGGTTGCCCTTGCTTCATTCTAAGGCCTTTTCAATAGTCCTGAAATATATAGTAATACCCCACACCTCCCAATTAAGACAGAGTAAGTATATTTATTTCCAGGACCAATACTGTCAAAAATGGGACATTTATTTTTAGTAACTCTCTTTCTGTTCTGACTTTAGGTACCCAATTGTCCAAAGTCCTTACTTTTTTCTTCTCCATGTTCCCAGCAAATTCTTAGGCGTATCTTTTTCAAACGTACACACACACATCTCTGAATCTTTTCCTATATTATTCTTTCCTTAAGTTACTCATTCATTCATTCATTCATTCACTCTTCAGGAATTTAAAAATATGTCTTCTGAGCTTACCATGTGCTCAGCAACGTGCAGGCACTGGGTATAAAGTGGTAAACAAGACATGTTTCTGTATTTACGGATATCAATGGGAAGAGGCAAGAATAAGAGATATAAATAAAAAGGGAAACTACAGAAGAGTATTAAGTGACATTAAGAGAACTGAATAAGATTATATTTTAGTAAGTGACTGAGTGGCTCCTTTAAAATTTACCTTCCTGCATTAGATTCTCCTAGGACTTCACTTTTGGATTTTCAAAGTAGTAAATAATTTGAAAAAATCCATGTTTTTCTGTTCAAAACTTCCTTTCATCCCTTTTAAGTAATTCATAACATTTGCACTCTTGAGATAATGTTACCACCCCAGGGACTAAGAGTAGACATTTTAAGTACCAAAGCAATGGAGTGAGATATTTATTTGGAAGCAGACATGATTTATTCCCTAGGCTGACCCAGAGTTTGGATGTGCTTGGCCTTTTATTTCTTTTATAAATTTTCAATCTAAAAATCTGTCTCCTGAGCTCTTAGTACGTCTGCGTGTTTGTTTTTTTTTCCCCACTGTATTACACAGGAAAGGACTTAAAACCACTCCCAGTGGGTTCTCTTTTGTCTTTGGCCCTGTCCCCATTCAGTCCTGTCTCTCCTCACAGCAGTTGTCTCCCATTTCCTCGTGGCAGTGTCATTCTACTCCTGTCACAGACCCACAGACCAATGGTCTTATTTTTACTCCTTTCATGGCCATTTCATTACACCCACAGAGGGTTTTTTTGTGTGTGTGCGTGGTGTGTGTGTGGTGTGTGTGTGTGTTTTGCCAGAGAGTGACACGTCATCTAACATTTCAAGGAATGGAAGCCTAAATAAAGGCATGTCCTTGTGTCTTAAAAATTCCTTTTGGCTCCATGCAACTTTGGGTTGCCACCTTTCCAAAGAAAATGAAAGGCCTAAATCATTAGTTTACAAATTTTATGAGTCTCTGAAATTCTTATTAGCTGTTTTTCATGCCTGAGACTCCAAACTCTCATTGTAGGATTGGGGCAGTGCCGGCTGCTGGTGGAGCAGACACAAAACAAACATCTCCCAAATGCCATGTTATTTCTCTTTCAAGGAACCCACAAGGGTATTGTTAGTGTGGAGAGAAAGACAGGAAGGAAGACTAGATCTAAGCCCTTCAAGTATGTAAGCCCCAAAGCCAGAGACCACCCCAGGATGGTGGAGGAAAAAGGCAAGCTGGCAAACAATATGGTCTGTACGTGAAGCAGGTAGAAGCAAGCACAATTTGCAATACACAGGAGAGGTCTAAATGATGGCATCTTTGAGCACATGGCACGTTGGGGCACTGTGAAACAGTTTCTCAAGACTTAGAAGGCAGTCTTATGAGTTCCTCTCCTGGCCCTCAGGAATACACAATGGTGGTGAGGTTCTGTTTTGGAGTATCTTTTCAACTAGACTGGGAGAAAAGTTCATGCATCTATTGCAGGCGCTGGGAACGCTGCCAGCCACTAAAACTCTGAAAGTCAGCTCACTGGAATTCTGAAATTTAAGGAAATATTTTGAAAAGCCCATTTTCTATGTAATACCAAAAGTTTGAGGTTTGAAAAGGTCCTTTGATATCTATGCCAGCCCTTTCATTACACAAGTGAAGAGCATGAAGTCTGAATAGATAGAGTGACTTGTTTATGTCTTCTAGCTTAAGACATGTCTTCTACTTAAGAACAATTATGCAAGTTTGCAGTTAATTAGTAAACATGCAAATATATGAAGTTGAAGACACATTTTAGTAATAGACTAAAGTTTTACTGATAAAGTAATATATTTTTGTAAATTAAATTACACACATACACACACATTTGGGAAATTTAGAAAACCAAAATCAGACTATGACTGATTTCATGAAATAATGAAGTAATGGCTGGAAGTCAGTCACCTGTTCATTGAAGCACTTCACGTATACAGGCATCTAGAATATTTGGTTCTGAAGTAACTAAAACGTATGTTACATGCTGTAACTTCTTAGGAAATAAAAGCTTTCAAACTCTTAGTCTACTTATTTTTGGGTATTCTTTAGGTTATTACATAATTTCGATTTAGGAGTTACAACAAGTATAACATCACAACTACACGAACAAGTAGCATTAGAAACAAGAAATCAGACCCAAAATGGAGTTGCTTATGCTAAGTCCCATGTTACCAAACTAAGACAATTATAGTCCAGCTCTCCCAGAAATGTAATCTTAAACAAGTTAATCAGGAATTGCCAGACCAGCACCAGTTAGGTTATCTGCCTCAGAGACCCTTGCCTTCCCCTAAAGCAAAGTGACATTGCAGCAACCAAACCACTTTTTTTGCCTAGTTTAGTGTTTTTATTCCTGCTCCCTTCTAACTATAAACTCTTTTTCATTTTGTATAGTTCCTTGGAGCTCCTTTCTATCTGTTACATTGGATACTGCCCAATTCAAATCAATTTTTACACAAATAAACTCTGCATTTTTAATATGCACGTTTATTTTGTAACAGTTCTCTACAAATACTTTTGGTTATACAACCTACTGCATAGCTCATTAGATTTAAAATAACCAGATTTGCTCACACAGACCCCCTAGAGCATTTATGTGTTCATAACATATCTACATATTGTTGAACTAATGTTTAAATGATAAACAAGAGAAATTAAAAGACAAAAATGAAATAGTTTATGCATTCACTAACAAAAGTATTTTGCTTTCATTTAAATTAAAGATTTTTGCTAAAACCAAACATTATTTTATTTTATTATTTAATATTTTATTTGTTTATTTGACAGAGAGAGACAGAGAGCACAAGCAGCAGGGAGAAGGAGAGAGAGAAGCAGACTCCCCAGAGAGCAAAGAGAGCCCAATGCTGGGCTTGATCCCAGGACGCTGGGATCATGATCTGAGCCAAAGGCAACTGCTTAACCGACTGCATTCTTTCTTATTTTAAAATGTTAGTTTAATAAGTTATGTATAGTGATATAAAAATTGGGTTTTGGTTCAGCTTATATCACATTTGTTAATAGCTGCTATAATTTTTTTTAAAGATCACTAATAATAATCCAGAGGTCCAAAATGAAATAAGTGTGTCATAGGTTATGTTTAAGTCTTGAATTCATTTTTAGTTTCATCCACCAATTACGGTTTTTGACAAAATTCAGCTAGTGAAGTTCCAAATTCTCTAATATCATTGCCCTGAAAAATATGAAAAGGTAGTCTATATTTATATTTTACAAAATACATTGAAAATACACTAGAATTTTTCATTTGGAAAATGTTCAGGCTAGTGTATTTTGAGATTATTTGTAAAATGAAAACATTTGATTAGATATCAACTTTGCCAACAAAGTAACACAATAATAGAAATACTCTCCCACAAATTCTCTTTTTATGAGGCTTCTTTTGAAAAGCTGTTTCTTGCTAAAATGTCACTGTTATCTTGAAGGGTCAAATTAATGGCATGTGTTTTTAAGAAAATATCTGCTAGGTAGCACACTACCAACAATAACTCGTTATCTTATCAACGTCAACTTTGGAATACAGGTTTTTTGGTAACAGTGTTTAGCTTATCTTTACATTTAACAATGGTTATGTAGATTGAATGAAGGCACTAGTGTGAAAACTCTAAATAGTCTTGTTAAATAACAGCAAAATTGAATTTCTTCTCACATTCCCATGAATCAGGTTGCATATTCCATTGAGTACATACAACCCACTGTGGACATCACTAATGGGCTATTTTCCCATGTTGTCTCTTGGATTGAATCCATCCTTCTATACTCTGTTCAGTAAAGCTGCAACTACAAAAACACAGTCTACATTTTCCAGATTCCTTTGCTACCTGGCTTCCCCGAAGGTTCTGCCAAGTGGAAGTAATAGAGGCAGACTGGAATGCAGGAAGAGAAGGTTGTTCTTTTTCCTGTTTTCCTATTCGCATTGCCCTAGCAGGAGCAATTCACCCAGGCAGCAGCAGGTCAAGCAGACAGTTTCCAGCTCTCCCTAGTTTTTACTTTTTTCAGTACTTACCAGAGCCAGCCTCACTGCGCCCACCAGAGGTACCAGCAGAAAGCAGGTGGAGATCCGAAGGGTCAGAGCACGTACTCTCAGGGGAGTCCTCTGAGTTTCTAGGATCTATTAATCCAAATTCTTTCCTTCTGTTCTCCTACACCTAAAGCTGGTATATGCTTCCTTCAATTCTCTTCGGGCTGAAACAAAGCGTTCCTCTTTTGTCCTCTCACTCCTTCAATACCTGTGTTACTAATTTTCTATATTAAACTCCCTTTTCTGAAATACTCCCTTTTTCTAGCATGGTTTCTGTTTACAGATTATAACAACGTCAACAAGGGATTTATATAAGAAGACAACTTAGAAATTTTCACCTCATTAAAAAGCAAAGCAAAGATGACTAGATATACTAAAAATCTAAACATGAAAAATAAAACTTTATAATTTTTAAGAAAATTTAGGGTCATATCATTATGACCTCAGAAAAGAATTTTTAAGGAAGACATAAAAATCACAAGTTATAAATGAAAAAAAATGATAAATCTGACTATGCTCAAGTATAAATGCATGTTTCACAGAAGATACCACAAAAAAAAGACAAGTTATCCACTGGGAGAAGATATATATAGTGCATAAAACTGATAAAGAGTTAAAGTCTAGACAACTGAAAAAATTCTAAAAACCAACAAGGAACACAAACAATCTAATGGAAAAACACAGAAATGACTTAAATAAGTAATTTTTTAAAAAAGGAAACTTCAAAGGCTAATGAATATATAAAAGTTTCTCAACCTCGTTTGTAAACATGGAAATGGAAGTGAAAGCAAAAGAAGACCATTTCAGCATGAAGGCAACACTTAAAAGTATGAAAACACCAAAATGTAAAAGCCTGAAAGGCCAGTAATGCTGGGAAACACATGCTCTTATATACTGCTGCAGGGTATCAATTGTCTCAGGCTCTTTGGAGAACAATTTGGGAATATCTAATACGAGTGAAGATATCCATTACCTGTGTATGTGACCCAACAATTCCACTTATACAATATGCATAAAGAGACCTCATGAGTTAGGGTGTTCGCTGCAATCTTGTAATAGTAGAAAACTGAAAATAGTCTAAATGTTCATCAATGGGACAATGGATAAATATTCATACATTAGAACGATTCAGTGATTTAAAGTATTCAAGAAAAATATGTATTTCCAAGCACTTTAATAATGAAGATACTTTTTTCCAGCAAGTAATAAAAATTATGATCATTATGGCATATAAAAAGGAGAAGCTTTAGCTCATATAAAAAGAAACCTGAGGTAGGATAGCCACTGTCATTTTTTGGACATATCTCTAGGCAAGCCTCCTCAAAGTAGGAAGATGGCTGCACAATTCTAGGTCTTATAGATAGGACAACATCCAGCAGAAGATGAAGGCTTTTCTTTCTGTGCTTTCAGGTATAAGAGATCTTTCCCAGAAACCTCCCAGCAGGATTCTCTTGTTTTACTGACCAGAATTAAGTCACATGGCCCTGTTTAATCCACTCATTGGGAAAGAAGGAGATTATCATGACTGCTTATACCAATTGGTATTTACCTTTGACATGGGGACAGGTTCTCCTTTCCTAAGGAATGGATATCTCAGCAACACTGGGACTCCTTTATCAAGGAATAGGTAGGAAATAGTTAATGGGTAGGCAATCACTAACTCTACTATAACTAAAAATAACACAATATGGAGGAGGCCATGAACAGCTTTGTGTCTTTATAAATATGTTTGAAGCACAGAAAACAATAAATGTTGTCTAGAGAGGGGTGCCTAGGTGAACCCATTGGTCAAGCATCTGCCTTCGGCTCATGTCATGATCCCAGGGTCCTGGGATCAAGCCCCACATTGGGCTCTCTGCTCAGTGAGCAGCCTGTTTTTCAGCAGGAGCCTGCCACTCCACCTTCTTATTCTCTCTGTCAAATAAATAAAATCTTTAAAATAGATAATTAACTAACGAAATAAACATTGTATAAAAATCTAAACATCTATAAGGAGTGTTCAGAAATAAATGTGGGCACTTGATGTGGTGGTTATTGGGCTGCACCATTGTACAACTGGAGTTCCACAGTACATGGCTTGCATCCCTTAGCAGGGTTCCAGATTCAGTTGCATCATGATTTCTTTAGGAAAAGGAGGGGAATGACATGTGAATGGAGACATCAGTGACAGCTACACATTTTATTTCTTTTAATAAAGAAGAAAATACGACAATATGTTAATATTTGTTAAACATGGGAGGCAAAATGAAATCCATCATTTTAAGTATCAAATAGTTTTGGACCTGAAGTCCAGGGTACACTTTGTTGTGTTTGAATTCCTGTATGTTGATTATCTGGCTTTTTGAAAAAAGGAAAACAGTATTTCAAAGTACAAAATCAGTACATTTTAACCCGAAGCAAATATATTTATTTTGGCAAAACCATTCAAGATTTATGAATGATGATTAAAATGATCAAAATGTTAGCATTTCATTGTTACAATTCCAAAAGGCTATTCTCCAACATGAATTCCCAGACAAATGTGAATGTGGCTTTTGGCTATTTTTTTAAATTGTTAGTCTGTTTTGGGTTATTCATTCATCTAAATCACTGGGGAACAGGTAAGCTTCTGTTTCCTTCCTAGACTAACCCTGCTTATGTACACACCCTAAACAGTTGTTTTATTACACACCCTAAACAGTATGTGGGCAGGACCACTGCTTAAGCATTGGGAAATACACTCTAGCTGATTATAAACATAGTCCCTTTTCTTTCCAATTTTCTCCAGTCACTTACTTTAGCATACATTTTGATTTCCCATGACAAATTATCAGGGTGGTGACCTTTCCATTTTTCAACTCCCTGTTCTCCTCACTTCTCCAGTATAGGGGGCTTCTATACAAATTAGGAAAAACAAGGGTTCATATAGAGTCTTGCCTATGAACCTCAGTGGTCTCTCTCTCTCTGCCAGATATGGACCAGGAAGAAAAATAACTTTTATTTTGTCCATGAAATTCTCACACTCTTTGAAAAGTGGCATATGTTTTAATAAGAGCCTCTGGCTGATTATTTTGTCATCAATACAGAGAAAATCCAACCAGAAATATTTCCAAGGAGGAGCAACTAGGTTGGTAACTCTTCATTTTACATTCCAGGGCAATGGTGCCCAGGTGCCCCTTAACCATTGAAAACACTGTGGTTGAAGAGAGTCGGCACAGACCTCAAAAGCTACCGCCCCCTTTGGGCTTCTCATTTCACTACCGGCTCATGAATCCACTGGCCAGGAGTAGGTCCCACATGGGATCCTATACCTGAAGTCCAGGTTTGGTGTGATCTGAGTTCAGGGTTTTCTTCTCACTCCTGTCACAGTCTCCATCTCATTTCCCAAAGAGTAAGGAAAGGCTATTTCAGGACACTCTGTCCAAAGCCATAGGTAGACAAACCTCAACATAAAAAGTGCTGGCACCATCACCAAGGTCTAAATATCTGATTAAAGGAAAAGTCAGTTCTGAGTCATAACACAGCTCTTCCTCCATCGGTTTTACTGAAAAATGAACGGGTATCCTTTGTGACTTGTGCTCCATGCACTTACAATAATACCGTAAATATTATTTCTGCTTGCTGGTTAAGACTTTTCCTTCTCTTTCTGAAGTTGTTTGTTTATAAATGTTATGTTATGAGTTTGAGTCATTAACCTTTAGACAGGACTGCAGTTTAGTGGTTTTAAAGAGCAATTTAGTGGTGGGTGTAGCTTGAATGGTGCAGGAGAATGGTATTAGAGGTCATTTTGGAGACAAGTATAATAGTGCTATTTTTCACTTAATTCAAAAAAGGATCTGAGCAGAGGAATTCTACTGTTGACTCACCTTAAATGAACCTTTAAGCTACAGTCTCAGTTTTCGTGGAGTCAGCACCAGGTTTTTATGCCTACCTGTCGCAGCAGTTATTTTAGAGAATGCCTATAGTGTGTTTCCCTGACTATATTGCATCTGCTCTATTTATGACTAGAATTAGCTTCAGATTTCATAATAAGGGAATATGTGTGATTACAGTGTAATTTTACTCATAGAAACATTTAGAGTGAGCATTATTCAGGTTTTGTATTAAAACCATCCTCCTAGAAGCTCAGCACACTTCTCTGTATAAAATTTCATTTGTCTTCACCCAACTTCTATAAAACAAGTTGGGGTCAGGTTTTAATTATTTCTTTGTGTTCCATACAGATAATATGCTATGATTTTATGGTAGATGAAGACTTCAAAGATATGGTCTCAAAGCAGAATAAAGGAAATCACCGTTTCTTTTCCTAAAAACATGCATCACCGTCAAGCTTTGGCAGGCCTGTGTCTGACCTTTTGTTCCTTCTATTATCTAAATACTTATTTGGCTTTATGAAACCAGCCATGTATGTCAGAATTATTACTAAATGTAACCCTCAGATTGTAATGTCAGTTTCCAACAAAGAAAAGAGTAAGCTTAACCATGCTGAGGTTTCAAAAAATGTCCTCAGTGCAGGCATGGGCCTGTGTCTGCTTCATCCTCAGCTGGGTGCTTCTTCCTAAAACATCATAACAGTCCATAGCCTTGCACTAATCTCTTGGAAAACTGTAGTCTCTATTAACAAATATTCCAGGTCACAATCCTGTGAAAGGGACACAGCAGTAGCAAAACAGAGGAAGGTCTTCTTACCCCACTTTTATTGTCCTGTCCTTATGGCACTTGGTGCAATGGTCCCCAGCCTGAGGGCCCTAGATTTCCATCAGTCCTCAAAACACAAAAGTAAAAGCCCAGAGTTTTTGTCTAATGAAACTTGAAGTCTTACACGAGACAGGTATTTTTGCATCATTTTTGTATGTAAGAATATCAACAGAGTATATTAACACTGGAAGTTTATGCTAACTAACAGCTCTAGCTGGCTATTATTTGTGTCTTTGAAAAGAAAAGAAAATAAATTATTACTTAATACATATAGTGAGCTTGGTGACATACAGAAATCTTTTTGAACTACAAACTTGAAGTATGTGGGGCACTATGGTGGTTGGAAAGTTGGCTCCTTCTGTCATCAGTTCTCGGTCACAGTTACAAAAGGTGCAGAACCCTCTACTTCACAGAATTTCCACCTGGTTTGGCTTGATCCCTTACCCAGAAACCTGGAGATCCAAGAGATTGAGTGCCAAGTATTAAGAGCACAACAAATCTCATTAAAGTAAATAATTATTTATTCACTTGTTTATTCATTTTTTTCAGTGCTGAGTTTGAGAAGTTCTTTATAGATCTTGGATACCAGCTCTTTATCCACAATGTCATCTGCAAATGTCTTCTCCCATTTCATTTCCTTTGCTGTGCAAAAGTTTTTCATCTTGGTGAAGTCCCAAGAAGCCACACTTCTTAGAGTGAACTCATTGTTGCATAGATACAGTGGCCATGATGGAGGCTCTATGCTGGGCACTTGAAACAGAAAGTTCCTCAAGACAACTTTTTTTTTTTTTTAATGTTCGATTGGCCAACAGTACATCATTAGTTTTTGACATAATGTTCCAGGATTCATTGTTTGTGCATAACATCCAATGCTCATCACCACATGTGCCCTGTTAATGCCCATCAACTGATTACCCCACCCTCCACCCCCCTTCCTTCTGTAGCCCTCAATTTGGTTCCCAGAGTCCAGAGTCTCTCAAGGTTTGTCTCCCTCTATGATTTCTTCCCATTTACTTTTCCCTCCCTTCCCCTGTGGTCCTCCATGTTATTCTTTATACTCCACATATGAGTGAACCCATACAATAATTGTCATTCTCTGTTTGACTTATTTCATTTAGCATAATCCTCTCCCGTTCTGTTCCATCTATGTCAATGCCAATGGCGGGTATTCATCCTTTTGAAGGCTGAGTTCATATATATATATATATATATATATATATATATATATATATGTATGAACCACATCTTCTTCATCCATTCATCTGTTGAAGGTCATCTCGGTTCCTCCCACAGTTTGGCTGTTATGAACATTACTACTATGAACATTGGGGTGCATGTGCCCCTTCTTTTCACTACATCTGTATCTTTGGGGTAAATATCTAATAGTGCAATCGCTGGTTCATAGGAGAGCTCTACTTAAACATCTTGAGGAACCTCCACACCATTTTCCAGAGTGGCTGTACCAGGTTGCAGTCTCACCAACATTGTAAGTGGGTTCCCCTTTCTCCACATTTTCACCAACACTTGTTGTTTCATATCTTGTTAATTTTTTCTATTCTAACTGGTTTAAGCTGGTATCTCATTGTGGTTTTGATTTGTATTTCCCTCATGGTTAGTGATGTTGAACATTTTTTCATGTGTTTGTTAGCCATTGTATGTCTTCTTTGGGGAAGTGTCTGTTTGTGTCTTCTGCCAATTTCTTGACTTGTTTATTCATTTTTTTCAGTGCTGAGTTTGAGAAGTTCTTTATAGATCTTGGATACCAGCTCTTTATCCACAATGTCATCTGCAAATGTCTTCTCCCATTTCATTTCCTTTGCTGTGCAAAAGTTTTTCATCTTGGTGAAGTCCCAAAAGTTAATTTTTGCTTTTGTTTCCCTTGCCTTTAGAGACTTGTCTTAAAAGAAGTCACTGTGATGAATGTAATGTCGAAAAGGTAACTGCCTATGTTCTCCTCTAGGATTTTGATGGATTCCTATCTCACATTGAGGTATTTAATCCATTTAGAGTTTATCTTTGTGTATGGTGTAAGAGAATGGTCCAGCTTCTTTCTTCCACATGTGGCTGTCAAGACACCATTCTTGCCCTCATGGACATTACAGTCTAGTAGGGTGGCAGATGTTTATCATATGGTCCATTAAAGAGAAGTAAAATTAGAGTCATGGTAAAAGCTATCAAGGAGAGGTACGTGAGAACCTTGACTAGGGGATTTGACCTAGGCAGGAAGTTGTGAAAAGCTTCCCCAAGGGAGATAAACCTGACCTGAAACTGGTAGTTGAGAAAGAGTTGACCATTAAGATAGGACAAAGAAGAATTATAGCCAAAGGAACTATTTATGTAAATACTCTATCAGCAAGAACCTGGGCCTATAAGAGGGCAGTTTGGTGGTAAAACTGGAGAGAACATGGGAGAGTTAGTGAGAAATGAGGCTGAAAATGTAGTGTTAAAAGTTTTACCATGAAGGACCTCTGAGGAATTTTGCTTTACCTTAAAATGGGAAGGTATTGAAGGAGGGTGTGTGTGCTTGTTGTTGTGTGTGTGTGTGCTTGTGTGCACACACAACTTGTGTGTTGTTAGTTTTTTAAAAAATCACTTTGGTTATAAGAAAGAGAAAAGACTGGAAGGAAAGAAGAGAGACCAACTTCAATTCTATTGCTATAGGCCAGAGATCAATGTGGCTGGGTCTCTTGCAGAGTTGCTAAAAAATAGAGGTAGATGAAGTCAAGAGATTTATGAATCTCTTTTAAACTCTTTGGCAGTTGCAGATGTCCCTATATTTGCCTATCTCCCAGGTCAAGAGATTTTCTTTGGTTCCCCATTACACCTTTGATCTTTTGTCCTTTCTGGATCCCACTCTTAGTAGATGCATCTCAATTTCTCTATGGTTCATGCTTCTTGGTCACTGGTATTGGCTGTTTACTTTATTGTTAGGTTGACCTGGGGCACTGCTTTCTAGGTATAGCCCACAAATTGTCACCCAGGCATGATGAGTAGAGCTCTAATGCCAGGGAAAACATCTACTTTTATGCCATGCTAGTCCTCAGACAGGGTAGCCCTATACAATATAAAGGTACCACTTTGGTGGAGGTAACCTGGCCACCAAGGTTACCTAATAGGGCTTTGCTTACTAATAGCAGAGTTCCCTGATTTAGTACTCAGAGACCTGGAAAATCAAAGCTAACTTCCACAGAATAGGTGGTTATAATTCTTAGTACAACTTCTGGCAGGACCACTATCTGAGTGATACTGGCTGAGGTTATACAAGAGTGACCTTTGTCGCCCTTTTTGTATATTATGTGCAGTAAGTGCTTAGTACATGCCCACAGTACAAAAAAATTAAGCAAAGAGAAATATCTAGTCTGATCTGCCCAGAGTTAAAAAGAAAATGAAGTTATATAGAATGGTTACATTCTGAAGTCTCACCAAAATTTCAGCAAGAAATAAAAAGGTTAGAAACCTGGTTGAAATGAGAACCAAGACAGGACCAGAAAGAAACTATAAAAAGAAAAAGATTTTGATGAGAAGGTAGCATGGGAAAATGACTTGATTCTTATTTTGGCTGGAGAGAGAAAAGCTGGAATTGGTGTAAACTCTGAAGGACACAGCGTGACTATGCATGCCCCAGCTGGGCTAACTCCATGTCCTCAGGCTACTGTGACTGACCAAGTTTCTGGAAGTTTGAATTTCTGGATTGAAAATCAGTCTAGACATTTTATTCTCAAACTTTCCAGAGGAAACTCAGATGGCAATCCTACCAGCACATCAAATTGAGAACCTGCATTGCTCTCACCTCATGACAGCTGTTTAAGCAATGTCCAAGCCAATTCAAAGAAATAGGTTACTATTTCCACTTTGTAACAAAGTAAATACTTCCTTAAAGCCCATTATGTGCGTTACTTAGAAAAAAACAAACAAACAACAACAACAACAACAATAAAACACTAATGCAAACTCTTAAACAACTTGTTTAAATGTGACTATAAGACCAGGGACTGTTAGACTTTTCACCTTTGTTCTTCGTTATTTCTAAATATATTTATATATTTTTATATTTAAGCCCCCCAAATCTTAAATTCCAAAGGAAAACTTGGAGATGTAATGAAAAGAAAAGGACTCCAAATAGAAGATAAACAGGTTAAAGTCCATCTGAGTAGAACTTGCTACTTGCTACTTAATCTCTCTGGGTGTCCATTCCTTCATTTAAAAAAAAGTAACGGTGTTGTGTTAAAGATCTGAAAGAATGTTCTACCTAGAGTACCCTTTGATTCCATTTTGGATTTGTAAAAGTTTTCAAAATAGAGTTAAGTAAGCTTAGCTAAGAGAGTCTCTTTTAAATAGCATCAGAGACCATAAGGGAGGAGGAATTTATATACCTCCAATGGATTATTTTTGTTATACCATTAATTAATAACTCAAATATATTTTGCCTGATGTTCCTTCTTTCACTACCACATAATTATTGGATTCTTTTTAAAGCAATCTTCTTTGGGACACCTGGGTGGCCCAGTCATTTAAGTGTCTGCCTTGGGCTCAGGTCATGATTCAGAGTCCTGAGATCACATCCGGCACCTTGCTCAGTGGGGAGCCAGCTTCTCCCTCTGCCAGCTCTGCCTGCTGCTCCCCTTGCTTGTGCTCATGCTCTCTCTCTCTCTCTGAAAAATGCATAAATAAATCTTAAAAAAATGATCCTCTTTGAGATTTTATTTATTTATTAGAGAGAGAGAGAGAGACAGCAAAGGGAAGGACAGAGAGAGAGAGAGAGAGGGAATCTCAAGCAGACTGTGTACTAAGGGTTGAGCTTGACATGGGGCTTGATCTTATAACCTGGAAACTGACCTGAGCTGAAACTAAGTCAGATTTTTAAAATGACTGAGACCCTCAGGTGCCCCAGTGTTATCAAATTTAACAAATAAAATTAAAGAATGCCTAGTTAAATTTGAATTTCAGATAAACAACAGATAAGTTTTTAGCCTAAGTTATGTCTCATGCAGTATCTGGGTCATACTCATATTAAAATTCACATTTTGCTGGGCATTTTGTATTCTGTCTGGCAATGCTACTACCACAGCCCACCTTTCTACCTTTGTTTGTGTAAATACATGTGTACTTTTTTTACATGTAAGAACATTGACCCTGACTGGAAGTTTAAAAATCTTCAGGTATGACAAATAATCAAATTTTTCAGAAAAATATTTCATTAAATCTTTTTTTTTTTTTTTTTAAGGTAGGGGAATGCCTAGGTAGCTTCTGGGAATTCCATTTAACTTAATATTTGTGAGTCCCTAAATCATCTGATGATCAAATAATAAGCTGACTGAAGCTTCATGAAGGCAGGGGTGTTGTAGGTCTTCCTAGAGCCTGCAAAACAGAGGTGCTAACCACAGTAGGCATTCAGTAAATATATACTGGAAAAATAAATAATAATATGAAAAATCCCTTAAAATATGGTTATGCCAGAAATAATAAAGTGAAGGAAAAACTAGAGCAGACATTCGTTTTCAGCTATGGATCCAGAGTCATAAGATACCACAGACACTTCATGGGTACTGTTTTATGTTCATGCTTGAAGCTGCCTTCTAAGGTATTATGTGTGGATTCTTAGAAGGCTCAAGACTCTTTGGAGGGGTTGAGCCAAACCAGTAGAATGTTTTTCCCCCTAAGTGTCATATAAGGGTTCCTAAAAGATAATATTTGACTTCTAAATCTAAATCCTTTTGTAGACTCTGAGGGTCACCTGGATATTTTCTTAATCCAGAGTTAGAGGCCTTTTAGAGTACTTAGGAATTTAATTTGGGGGTTGCAAATAGAATCTGTTTATAACTAAGGAAAGCCATGTTAACTTCAAAAAATACAAATGGAATAATCAAGAAAGAAAATAAAACTAATTAATTTATATTTAATTTAACCTTTACTTAGCTATTAGGGATAATTTGAAGTTTTTCCCAGACTTACATTTCTAAAAGAATCCCCAAAGGGGAAAGAATTGTAATATGACAATAATGCTTCTAATTTCACCTCCTCCCAGCAGAAATTTAAAAAAAAAAAAAAATAGGAAGAAGAGGAAATACATTCTCTCATGTGGTACTTTTGGGCATGTTTCAAAAGAAGACTCTTTTTTAATTATCATCCAAGAAAGGGTCTGTCTTAGCTTGAAATTGGTGGTAGATTTCTGTAAGAAATTCATGTCTTCCATATCTCTTGTCTCTCTTCCTCTCTCTGTATAGGCATAGATGGGGGTGAATATGGGTGAGTTAGAGTGAGATTTACATGTTTCCAGCATGAAGCTTGCATGCTCTAATAAACTTTTCTCACTGGTACCACTTGAAATATTAATAAATATTGAACAGTCAAAAATAATGATACAAAAATAAATGAGGTGCCTTCCCTTCAGTGAGCAGCAGTCAATGAAAAACATATATTCATAAAATTATTTTTTGAATTGTGAACAAATCATAAAATTATTAAATTACATTTTTCTGTGCATTATAGATTCACTTATGGAAGTGTGGGACATGCAAATATTTGCTAAGTCTCTGTTACATAAAAGACAGAAGCTTTGCTCACAGGTAGCTTTCAATGGAATAAGAAAGATAAAGCACATTAATAGCTTTGTTCAAAGCTTTCTACTTTATTTTATGCTTTTACTTTTCCTTGGGGATGTATTTAACTTTGTTTCACCTTGGTTTTCTCATCAATTAAAATAGTACCATGAGGGTTAACTGAGCATGTGTGTGTGTGTGTGTGTGTGTGTGTGTGTGTGTGTGTGTGTGTGAGCATGCATGTGTATTCAAAGATTACCACAATGCCTGGTATACTGAAAACTCTTGGTCAGTAGTAACTATTATTATTGTTATCTACTTCCTCATTTGACTGTCATCACAACCTTGGGATGGAGAAGAGAACTCTGAGATTTAGGGAGATTAGGTACTCTTCCCCGTAGACTGGAGTTTTCAGAATCTAATCTTTTCCTTTGTCTTCCGATATCAGGTTTCTTTCACTTTATTACATTTTCTCCAGGATTTTCCAAATTGAAGAAAGACATGAGTCATTAAATCAAATTGCATCTGAATAGCAAACAGGATATTTAAAAATGATATACCTAGCTATGCTTCAATAAAACTTCTAAGCATCAAGCATAAAAAGAAAAATCTTAAAATGACCTTGGAGAAAAGACCAGATTATCTACAACTAAATAAGCATAGGCTGACTTTATATTTCTCACCAGAAACAAGAGACCAATAAAATTTGGAACATTGTCTTTAAAAGGCTGAGGGGCAATCACTTAGTCTGAACCATGTGACTGGCTTAACTATTTTTCAATAGTGAGAACAAAACAAAGACATATTGAGACATGTAAGGACTTCAACTTTACCATAGACAAATTCTTCATTAAAAAAAAAAAAAGATTAAAAGAGAGTTTATAGCACAGAGAAAAGTAGACTTACAGGGAAGGAAAGAGGTAGTAAACCAAATGTTAATATGAATTCTATGAAATAGAGTGGTAGATATAATTGTTTCAAAATTATCTAAATAACTTCTTGAGTTTTAAAAAGACAAAATTTAAGTGTTTTGCAAAAATAAAAATATAATGGTATTTTAATGGATATTTACATTGAATTCAGTCCCATGTGTTGTAGAGGAAGGTAAAATAGTCAACTTTGTTTTATGGTAGTTACATACATATATTAAAGGACTAGGAGTGACAACTAAAAAAATAAATAAAATAAAAATATAGTGCATGGTGTCCAAAGCAGCAGAGAGGAAAAAAGACACACAATAGTTTAAAAAAGGAAAAACAAGACCAATTAAAATACTAACCAAAACAACCAAAAGCCAGAAAACAAACAAACAAAAAAAAAAGGAGAAAGAAAAACAAACAAAAACTGCAAAACAAAACAAATGAAAACAAGCAAAAAGACTGGTATAGTAATAATAAAATAAGCAAAATAGAATTAAAGGCAAAAAATATTGATAGAAATGAAAAGTTAATGCACCATAGCAGGAATAATTCTGTAACAACTCATAACTTGTATGAGCTTGTATATTTCTAATAGGGCATTCTAAAAATGCATAAAGTACCACAGACACATGAAAAGATGCTCAAAGTCATTAATCAGGGAAATAGAAATCAAAACAATGAGATATCACCTTACACCTGTAAGAATGGCTAGTATAAAAAAGACAAGAAATAACAAGTATCAACAAGGAAGGATGCATACATACATGTATATATATGTACATAAAGCAAAAACTGGCAGCTGCAGTATGGTGTTGGAGTTAAATGTGTGGATAGGGACATCAGACTGACTGGGCTTAAATCTTGACCCTAACAATAATTACTAGCTTTACGAATGTCTTAATTTCTTGTAACCTCTTTGTCTGTAAATGGGAAATGATGCACTCACCTCACATAGTTATTATAGGAATAAAATAAATTTTTATATGCAGAGGATACATAACAGTGCCCAAATAAATCAATGTATTAACTTTTAATAATTGAGAGAATTAGAATTGGTTTTGGGGTACCTGGTGGCTCAGTTGGTTAAGCATCTGCCTTTGTCTCAGGTCATGGTTTCAGGGTCTTGGGATCTAGCCCCATGTCAGGCTTCCTGCTCAGCAGGAAACCTAGTTCTCCCTCTTACTCTTCCAGCTGCTCCCTCTACTTGTGCTCTCTCTTCCTTTCTGTCAAATAAAAAAAATAAAATCTTAAAAAAAAATGGTTTCCATAATAATGTGAAAATTGATAATCAAGCATAATATGCATGATTTTCTATAGCAGGAAAATATACTGAACTCTAAGAAATAAAAAATATGTATTTTTCAAGTTACTGAAATATTATAAAATTAATCACATACTAAGCCGCATGTAATTTTTGAGCTGTTTTCAAATAGTTTCTATTACTATTTAAAAAAATAAAACATGGTTATTTTAGGAATGTTAATATATTTTCATATGTAAACTACAAGGAAGAAAAATCACAAGAGAAATTAGAGAATTTTTATAAGTGAAAAAAATAAAAATATACATCAAAATCTGTCATATGCTAGTACAGCAGTAATTAGAGGAAAATTTATATCGTAAATGCATTATGAAAAATAGTGGTTGAAAATAAGTGAGACAGAGGTTTAACTCAGTAAGATAGGAAAATAGTAGAATCAATTGCATAAAAGGGAAGCAAAGAAAAACTAATAGCAATAACAGAAAATAATAAATAAAATCAACAAAACAAAGACTATTTCTTCAAAATAAAGAAATAAGATAAACTGACCTGATTAACAACAAAAAAAAGGGCAGCAAAAATAATAATAGAAAACGGAAATGGAAATTATCAAAAGCATTATGAAGACATTTATGGCAAAAAACTTGTAGATTTATACGAAATTGACAACTTTCTAGGGAAAAATGATAGCAAAATTTCTTGAGAAATAATAATCATTAAATAAATATAATAAATCATATAATCAAACCTTACTTAAGAATATCAGAAACTCTAGAGAAAAATAATTCATACTGTATAAAAATGTTTTTAGAAAATAGAAAATGAGGGAAAGCTAGCTAACCACTTTCATGAGGCAAACATATCTTCATACCCAAAGCAAACAGTGAAAGAAAATCTTGTAGATACCAAAAAATTCAATAAAGTTCAAGACTCATTTGTGACTATTTTTAGCAAATTAGGAATACAAGGAGAATCCCTGAACTTATTTGCAGTGAACACCATACTTTATGTGAAACTTCAGAAGCATTTCTAATTACATCACAGTGAATATAAGGATGCTTCTTATCACTGCTTCTAATAAACATAGCATTGGGGTGCCTGGGTAGCTCAGTTGGTTAAGCAACTGCCTTTGGCTCAGGTCATGATCCCGGAGACCTGGAATCAAGTCCCACATCGGGCTCCCTGCTCAGCAGGAAGACTGCTTCTCCCTCTCTCACTCCCCCTGCTTGTATTCCCTCTCTGGCTGTGTTTCTCTCTGTCAAATAAATAAAATATTTTAAAAAAAATAAAAAAAATAAAAAACACAGCATTGCAAATGCAAGGGAGACAAAAAGTTACAAAGTTTTTGAAGACATATAAGTAGTACAAAAACTAGCAAAATTATCTTTTTTGAGTAAATACTAGTTATAAAATCCAAGAAAATTTATAGTCAAACAATTGGGACTAAAAGAAATTCAGCAAATTTGCCAGATAGATCAACATATAAAAGCAATAGCATTCCTACATGTGAATAATCATCAATGAGTAAAACAATAGCAAAAAAAAAGTAAAGTATATAGCAATAAACCTAGCAAAAGTTGTATAGTAAGCTTTCAAGCTAGATAAAACCATGAATTCGAGTATTTTAAAGCACTGAATAAGTGCAAAATTATGGTATGACAAAAGACCTAATACCCAAAAATCCTAATATCTAGTTGACTCTAGCAGTCTACATTTTTAATCCTATTTCAACAGTAATCCCAGAAAGAATGGGTATGAGGAGTATGTGTTTTTTATGGAACTTGCCTAGTTTATCCCAAAATTCATATATAAATATAAATTCAAAATTAATACATTTAGAAGAAAAATAAAAGAGGATATCAAGATATATTTAATGCTGGAGTTACTAAAATAGTGTAGAGCAGAAACTGAAATAAACACATAGACAAAGTGTCAGGAAAGAGAGCCTGCGGCTGGTTCATACATGTATTGAATTATGAGAGAAGTGGCATTACAAATCACTAAGAAAATAATGGATTTTTCATAAATAGCATTAGAACAACCAGGTACTCCAAAAAACAATTCCAAACATTTGAAAGCTTTAAACATGAAAGGAAAACTTGAAAACTTAAAAAAAATGTAGAATATGTTTATGATCTTGATGTTGAAAAGGAGGTATTAGGTAAGACCTAAAATGCAAAACTGAGTAAAAACTGTGTTATATTTGTCGATATTACAATTACTACTTTCCATTTAATAAAATACCACAAAGTTAAAGGAAACAGCAGGATGGAAATTTGTATTTGCAAAGAGTATCTCCAATAAAGATTTTGTATTCAGAATCTATAAATAATTGCAAATAAGAATAACAGCCCGATATGAATAAAGGACAATAAACATGAGCAAGATATTCAAGAAAAGAAATATTCAAGTAGTCAATAAAATAGAGCAAAATGCTCAACCCCACAAATAACTACAGAAATGAAAGTTAAAACCATGTCTAAATAAGAACCACATAACTTTTCAAACTCAGCAGACAAAAATTTAAGTCTGGCTATACTCTAGGCTTATAAAGGTTAAGAGATCACAGGGATTCTTATATATTGATTGTAAGCACAGAATAGCTACTTTGGAGGGAAATATAGCAATAGTTAACAAAGTTTAATATGCTGAAATAGTTTTTGCTGTCATAAAATACTACAAAGTCATGGCTTAAAACAATGAAAATTTGTTAACTTACAGTTCTGGAGGTCAGTAGTAGGTCATGGAGCTCACTGGGCTAAAAGCAAGCAATCAGCCTGCCAAGCTGCACTCCTTTCCACAGGCTCTAGAACAGAATCCATTTTTCTTGCCTTTTCTTACCTTCTAGGAGGCATCTATTTCTTGGTTCATAATCCCCCTCCTCCATAAACAAAACCAACAACAGCTGGTTGAATTCTTTTCTGGTGGTATCCTCTGAAACTTTATTCTGCCTCTGCTACTTTCAAGAACTCATGTGATTCAACTGAGTCTTCCTGAGTTATCCAAGATAATCTCCCCTTCTGAAGATCCTTAACCTTACATACATTAGTAAAAGCCCTTTGGCCATGAAGGGTAATATATTCACAGGTTCCAAGGACTTCTTTGGGGGAGCCATTATTCTACTTACCATATGTACACGCACTCCTTGAACAAAGTAATTCTACTTCTGAGGACTAAAGGCACTATCCCCGAAGTGTTCAAAGAGATATTCACAGGGGTGCATAGCTGACTCCGTCATCATGCCTCAGACTCTTGATTTTGGCTCAGGTCATGAAATCAGGGTTATGGAAGCCCAGCACTGGGCCCCGGGCTGGGTGTGGAGCCTGCTTAAGAGGCTCTCTTTCCCTATCCCTCTGTCTCTTTGCTCCCTCCTCACCCAATTCTCTCTCTCTCTCAAAAAGAATATGTTCTTTGGAATATTGTTTCTATTACAAAAGAATTTTAAAATCATGTTTATCAGTAGGAGAATGAATAAATATTATTGGTGCATTCATATAATGAAATATGCATTGGGTTAAGATAAATCAAAACTAGAATATTGAACAAAATAAAAATGTACACTCATGTATGTATGAGTGTGTGTGCATGTATAGATAGATACAGAATATAACTACTTGAGTTTGCATTCAAGATTTGGTATAATGGTTATTTTTGGGAAGCAAGGGGAGGGGAAGACACACAAGTAAAGCATAATGTTCACATTCATTAAAGCTAAGTAGGTGCACAAGTTTTCCTGAAAATATTCTCTAGGCTTCTTTTTTTTTTTTTTACTGTTGATGTGTTTTACAATAAGATTGGTAAACTTTTTAGTGAGGATACTGAGCTCAGTGAAGGCATCCAATAGTAGGAGAAAAGGCTAAGAGGAAAGCACAGAGTTAAGCCTACATTAGTTGATAGAGTTAAAAAACTCGAAACTGAAAATAAAAAATGGGGCTTTATTTCTGGCTCTATTAGTATCTAGCTCTGTGGCTTTGAGAAAGTTACTAAACACAACCAGATATTAGTTCCCCCATCTCAAAAGTGAGAACATTGAATCAAAACACTTCAGGTCTGTTTTGACTGTAAGATAGTCAATTTGATGACTTTTACATAAAGTATGATCTTTTTTATCACTAAAATATGGTTGACTTGACAAAGTACATCTTCTTGAGTTTGGTGATCATGTCCAGGAAAATTGTACACAAACCCCCCCCCCCACACACACCCCTTCTATAATTTCTCACATTTTTTCCACCCCAGCCAATCATTTATGGCTTTTAGAGAGGGCTCCAGAGCTGGGATGGAGAACAGAAGCTATTAAAACCAACATGCGAGGGGCACCTGGGTGGTCCAGTCAGTTGGGCATCTGTCTTTGGCTGGGGTCCTTATCCAAGGGTCCTGGGATCAAGCCGTATACTGGGCTCTCTGCCCAATGGGGATCTTGCTTCTCCCACTCCCACTGCTTGTGCTCGCTCACTCGCTCTCTGTCAAATAAATAAATAAAACCTTAAAAAAAAAGGAAAAAAAAAAACAACATGGGATAAAACTTTGAGGTGGGATTTTAATTTGGAGTCCTGTTCTTTGTGGTCCTTGCTGAACAAAGCTTATTCATATGATCTCCTTGGAGAACATGTTCACTGGTGAGCTGTTACAGTACATCTCCAGAACACTTATTTCCCAGAACAAATCTATTAATGCCATAGAATTATGGCAACTGCCAGTCCTAATTTAGGAACAGACAGTGTTAGACTATGGGGTAAATATTTCCTGGCAAAAAAATGTGGCCATACAAATACCAGTGTTACTGACTGATCTCCTTGCCTATGCCAAAATGGCCCTCGGGCTACAGAAAGAATTCCCTTTACAGATGCTCTGCCACCTCACAAATGCTTCTTTTGTCTTATGTGCAAAGTCAACTCTTAAGGACCTCCCAGACTTGATACCTTGATTCATTTCTTTGGACACTACTTGGCATGCTTTTGCAAGCAATGTCTTCTTCAATAAGAACAAACCACTTACTTCTGATGACATAAATTCTTGAGTAGGGCTCTGACTGGGCTGGGCTCACTGGCCCTCTTTTAAGCTCCCTACTTTCATGTCCCAGTTACTCAATTTTGAGTGCAGCCAAAAATTATCTCAAGCCAAGTTCTTCTGGACAAAAACCACTCAGAACTCTTGCTAGCTTCAAGCCAGTAGAAGACTCCAGCTGGATATTGGACCAGTCAAGTAGTTTTAATAACTAAAAGAACATATTAGATTCTTGTTCTCCTTTTCTGTAGTGCTGAAACCACATTCTTATATGTCATTACTGTATAGAACTTTTGTGTTTTATTTTTTATTTATTTATTTTTTAAAGATTTTATTTATTTATTTGACACACAGAGAGAGATCACAAGCAGGCAGACAGGCAGGCAGAGAGAGGAGGAAGCAGGCTCCCTGCTGAGCAGAGAGCCCGATGTGGGCCTCGATTCCAGGACCCTGAGATCATGACCTGAGCTGAAGGCAGAGGATTTAACCCACTGAGCCACCCAGGTGCCCAACTTTTGTGTTTTAATTTAAATTCTCTGCTAGTTTTATTGCTTCTCTATACTTGACAATATTTCAGAATATAGTGTGCAATATGTATATATTCCCAAAGACCCATAGAAGTGATGATTCACGGATATATCATAATTCTCTGTTTTAGGAGAGAGTATTTCAGATATTGTATAATGATCTCCACTCTCTTGTCACTGCATTCTACCCGTCTCCCAGTCATTTACCCCTAGTCTTTGGGAATTTGATCCCAGGTTTGTGGTTTTCTTCTCCAATCCACTGAATGTTCATGTGGACAAGTTATCCAAATCCCAAATATCTGTAATTGACAACTTTCTCCATCAGTTACTTCCTATGCTACTACACAACTTGCTCCAATTCCAAAAAATTACAAATTTAAGTTCCTCCCTTCCATCATGCCCTATAATCTTTCTAGTTTATTTATATGTGGACATTAGTCTTCTGGGATCCCCAGTTCATTGACTCTTCTATTCCTACATTTTTATCACCTTTTTCTCTCTCTTCATGATCCAGAATTTCTATAATCATCCTAATAAAACCATTGATTTTTTTTGCCTTGTTTTCTCCAAAAACTCTAACAGGTATCAACTCAATTATCGCTCTGGAAAGTAGATCTCACAATAAATGTGGTACTGCAAACCTTCTTTTTCTCAGTCAACTTGCCTTCCTACTTTCTCCAAAAAATATTTCAAAAAATTTTTTTAATATTCAAATTGCAACTTCTCTCTCAATCTCAGGCCATATTTATTTTTAGTTGATGATATTACCCTTTACTTCACAGAGAAAAAAAAAAAAATCCACCTGAAAAGAGTCAACTAAATTCATGACCATCCAAACCACAAATGTACCTGAATCTGTGTGCACCTTCCCCTCCCTCCTTCTGTGCTAGTAGAGGGCCTTCTGGCCTAATGCACTTCTTAAAACTATCAGGGCTCTGGGCTCCCATACCCACCCATTTACTCTGGACATTTCACTTCTACATTTTCCTGAATCATCAATTTCTCATTTAATGTAAGATCTTTCTCATCATCATTGTTAGTCTTTCAGCCATTTTAACCATTCTTCATTTCAGTAAGTTTGAAAATTTATGTTTGTTAGTTATTTGAGTTTTTTTTTCTGCAAAGGTTGTAATTATATAGTTTATGCAATTGTCTTTCTATGCAATTGCCTCCTCTTCATTGATTTATAGGATTTATTTATAAATTTCAGATATAAATCCTTTACCAGCTAAACATTGCACCAAGTGTTTTTCATTTATAGCTTATCTTTTAGATTTGTTTATGAGGACTTTTGTCATACAGGAGTTTTCATTTTACTGTAATCAAATTTAATAGGCTTTCATGGTTTATGGGTTTTGTATCTTTAAAATAACTTTTTGTTTTCTAAAATAATAGATATTCTAAAATTTTCTTCTAGAATATTCAAAATGTTATTTTTATATTGTCTTTAATTCATATAAGAATTTTAAAGAATAGTGTAAGCTAAATATAATTTTATTTTTTGTTAAAGCTAATTATCTGACAAGCTTTTATTCAGAGAAACAGGAAATTAGTCATCTATTTCTGAACTTTATTTTTTGTCCCACTGGCTGATTTTCCATTCATGCGTCAGTATCACACTGCTTTTCTTATTAAATTACATAGATTTTTTAAAACATATTTTTATATCTGTATGGTGAGTTCTTCTACCACATCTTTTTTATCAAAACTCTTGCACTTTTATTTGAATTTTAGTTACCAACCTAAGTCATAAGAAATTTTATTAGATTTTTTAAGAATTGTACCAATTTTATAATTTTTGGTGAAATGACTTTTTTAATAATATTTTTTATTCCCAACCACAAATACAGTATACTGTTTTCATTTATTTCAGTCTTCTTTAATATATTTCAAGAATATACATTATGCTTTTATTACCAAAGTTATTGTCTTTTTTTATTCTGATGTTTTATTTTATCCTTATTTACTTTAAATTGTTTTAGGTAATAAATAGGAAATTATCCAATATCTCCCTAAATTCTCTCAATAGAGCTAATAGTTTGGTTGGATATTTGCTTAGTCCACAAATATAAGATCTCTCTGAATAACGACAATTTTGTTATTCCTCTTATCTTCCTTGCCTCGGGTCAAATATTCAAAATGTGTTCAGTAGAAACAATAATAAAGAGAATCCTCATTTCAGACTAATGATATTTGTTTTAGAGTTTTGTCAATAACATCATGTTTGGAAAACATCTTTTTCTTCTTAGTTTGCTAAGATTTTTCACAAGAAATGGATTTTGAAACATTTCATTGAATGTTTCATTTTGTATCTATTGAGATGGTATTATGGTTTTATTTTTTATTTGGTAATGCAGTAAATTATTGTATTATTTTTCTGAATTCTTGAACTTGAGGGAAAAACTCTACATGTTAGAATTATTTAATACATTGCTTGATTGGGTATGGTTTTGTAGATTTGACATTTTAAAAAAATCTATCCTCCTATATTTTACATTCCTAGTTTCTCTACATGCTTGCCAACATTTGGCATTATCAATCTTTCTAGAGTGAACCATTACGGTGGTATAAAATGCTATTCTATTGTGGTTTTAATCAGCATTTCAGTGATCAGTAATGATACAGAACATTTTTCATGTACTATTGCCCATTCATATATTTTCCTTTCTAAAGTGTCTGTTCGAGACCCTTACCGATTTCATGGTGTTTGTCTTTTTATTGAAGATTTGGAAGCAACTTTATGCACTCTGTGTGTTAAGCCCTTTGTCAGATTTATGTATCTCCAGAAGCAATAATATTTTTCCTAGAAATGGGAGTTTTCTGTCGTTTGCACATGGACAGATTGGTTTTGGTTCTATCTCTTTCCCCTGGAAATGATCTTTCTCTGGGACCTATGGGCAGGAATATTTTCTGCCTCTTCTCCAGTATTTTAAGGTTTTAGTTTCATATGAAAGAACACAAGGACAGGTATATTAATCACCAGGACATTCTTCACTTGCATGTCTATACAACATAGGAAGGTTTTGTCCAGGTGTGTGCCCTTCCCCAAATCTTTTCTTTTTCTTTTTTTGTTATTTAAGATTTTATATACTGATTTGAAAGAGAGAGCATGTATGGGGTTATGGAGAAGCAAAGGGAGAAGCAGACTTTCACTGAGCAGAGAGCCTGTCTTGGGGCTGGATCCCAGGGCCCTGAGATCAGGACCTGAGCGGAACGCAGACACTTAACTATCTGAACCCTTCAGATGTCCCCTTTTCCCCAAATTCCACTAAAACACAAAAACAAAAAAAACAATGATTTCAGGGTCCTGGAATTGGCTCTGCATCAGGCTCTTGGCTTGGTGGGGAGGCTGCCTCTCCATCCCTCTCTCCCTCTGCCACTCCCTGCTTGTGCTTTGCTCTCTCTCTCTCTCTCAAATAGATAAATAAAATCTTTAAAAAAATAAATAATAATTATGGTTTTTATTAATTCTCTTTTATTTTGGGTTTTTATTCCATTGACATCTCATTTTAAATATTTCTTCTCTTTGTTTACTTAAGAATTCATTGACTTTTATTTTTCTAGTTTCTTTTCTTTTTTTTTAAGATTTTATTTATTTATTTGACAGAGAGAAATACAGGGAGAGAGGAAACACAAGCAGAAAGAGTGAGAGAGGGAGAAGCAGCCTTCCCGCCTAGCAGGGAGCCCCATGTGGGACTCGATTCTGGGTCTCCGGGATCATGACCTGAGCTGAAGGCAGTTGCTTAACCAACTGAGCCACCCAGGTGCCCCCATTTTCTAGTTTCTTAAGTGATCATATTTTTTTTTCTTTTTCTTTTTGATAATATAGGTATTTAAAACCATGCATCTCCCTTAATCTATTTTGGAGAATTTCTTACGTGAAAAGGATGTATATTTTTGGTTTTTTGTGGGTTTTTTTGTTGTTTTTTTTTTAGATTTTATTTATTTATTTGACACAGAAATAGATCACAAGTTGGCCAAGAGGCAGGCAGAGACAGAGGAGGAAGCAGGCTCCCCGTTGAGCAAAGAGCCCGATGGGGCCTCAATCCCAGGACCCTGAGACCATGACCTGAGCCAAAAGCAGAGGCTTTAACCCACTGAGCCACCCAGGTGCCCTACAGGTGTTTTATGTAGATTTTGTAAATACCATTATGTCAAGGTGGTTGATAGTGTTTTTCAGATCTCTTATATTTTTAATGATTTTTTGTTTTGGAGGGGTCATCTGTTCTTCCATTTACTTGAAAGAAGAATGTATTTCTGACATTAGTTCTGTTGATTTCACTTCATGGATTTGGAAGCTATCATTCATACAGAATTAGGTTTTTTGTCTTTTTTGAGGAATTGACTATTTTACCATTATAAAATGTCCCCTTTTTTTTAAAGAATTTATTTTATTTATCTGACAGAGAGAAACACAACCAGAGAGGAAACACAAGCAAGGGGAGTGAGAGAGGGAGAAGCACGCTTCCCGTCAAGCAGGCAGCTCGATGCAGGGCTCCATCCCGGGTCTCCAGGATCATGACCTGAGCCGAAGGCAGTCGCTTAACCAACTGAGCCACCCAGGCCCCCCTAAAATGTCCCTTTTTATCTCTAAATTTTTCTGGAAATCTACTTTGTTTAAAAATTATATGGCCTAACATTTTAATGCTTATTTTTGAATAATAATATGGTTATTTTTACTCTCACACCTTCCACTTGTAATACCTTCCTCTTTAATGTGTATTCCTATTAACAGCATATAGTTGATTCTTGCTATTTTGTCCATTCTGAAAATTTCTATTAGTATGTTTCATCGATTAATATTTGATGCAGTATTTATATGCCTGGTTTATCATTAAAAATATATATATTTCTTTTTCTTTGCTCCCTCATTTCTCATTTTCTGTATCCTTTTGAAATAACAAGTATTATTTACTATACTTTTGTATTCTTTTTTATCTACCCAATTGTGGTTTTGCAGCTGTACATCTTTGTTTGCCATTTATAATGGTTACTTTAGATTGTACTGTCCAATATAGTATCCACATGTGGCTATTAAATTTAAAATATTAAAATGAATAAAATTAAAATGTAGTCATACAGACACAGTAGCAACATTTCAAATGGTCAGTTGTCACTTGTAGGTGAGAGACACTATTTGGATAGTGTAGACATAGGACATTTCCAACACTGTAGAAAATTCTATTAGATCGGGCTATTATAGAGATGATAATATGCATCTTTAACTTATCACAATTTACATTCAAGTCATAAAATGTGATGTTCTGAGCTTCAAGGATATGTGGGTAATATCTTTTATCAACTTTGGAAAATCATAGCCATTATGTCTTCAAATATTTCTTCTGTACCATTTACTTTTTCTCTTCCTCCTGGGAAGCTACAGAATCTGTTTACATGTATGTTAAACTGCTTGATTTTATTCCCACAGATCTTAAATGTTCTGTTCCACTTTTATCTCTTTTTTCTTCTTTGTGTTTTGTTTGGATAATTCCAGTTTTCTCTTTTCAAGTTCATTTATCACTCTTACTGCTTTGTACCATCTGCTACTAAGCCTATCAAACAAATCTTTACTTCTGTTTTCTTCTAGCATTTTGTTATATCTTGTGTCTAGAGCTTGTTCTATTAAAGCTTTCATTAGATATAGGTAATTCTGTCTTTAAATATTTTGAACGTGAGACTAAACCTTTTGTTTCCTTGGGGCACCTGGGTGGCTCAGTTGGTTAAGCGACTGCCTTCGGCACAGGTCATGATCCCGGAGACCCGGGATCAAGCCCCACATCAGGCTCCCTGCTTGGCGGGAAGCCTGCTTCTCCCTCTCTCACTCCCCCTGCTTGTGTTACCTCTCTAGCTGTGTTTCTCTCTGTCAAATAAATAAATAAAATCTTAAAAACAAAAAACAAAACAAAACCAAAAAAATTTTGTTTCCACAGGGCTTAGAATCTGAGTACTGGAAGACTCTAAAGATCTCATTGTACTTATGTTAGTCCAGCCATTAGCTTTCCAAAGCATGGGGGATAGACTTAGATTTCAGCTGTCACCTCTCTGAGTTGTTTTCTTCTCTAGTCCAGTCATGGAAAGATCACTCTCTGCTTTATCTTCTGCCTAAGCCCTCAAAGCCTGCTGCAGGTGCAGAGGAATAGGGAGAAGGAGGAAGACAGGGAGGAGGGAGAGATAATGCTTCAGAGGAAGGAGGGAGGAAGAGAGAGATTTAGTTAGTTAGTTAATTCCTTTGTTTTCTGGCTCTCCTGCCTGGCCCCAGTCTTAGGTACAGTTGGTAAAGAAAAGAATTGGTTAAAGCCTCTGCCTTCCGCTCAGGTCATGATCTCAGGGTCCTAGGATCCAGTCCCACATCGGGCTCTCTGCTCAGCAGGAAGCCTGCTTCCTCCTCTCTCTGCCTGCCTCTCTGCAGACTTGTGATCTCTCTGTCAAATAAATAAATAAAAAGAATTGGTGGGTGGGTACCGACTCTTTCTGTGGCTGGAGGCCCTTAGCATATGAATGCATCATTGAGACCACAGGTGGCTATTAGAATTTTAGTAATAGCCTGAAATCTTCTTATGATGTATTCCTTCCCTTCCTACTGGTATTTCATGGAAGAAAATAGCTATAAGTTTCTTCATTTAGATTTATTTTTATTCTCAACTCTCTGATGAGTTTTTAAAACTATGAATCTGTAACTTAATCAGTTTGCTTCATTTCTCTGAATAATGTTTTGTTTCTTAATTAATATGGCAGAGAATTTCCTTTACTCAAAAAAGATGCAAAAGGAAAAAATCGTTCACTACCAGAATGTTCATTATATAAAATTTATTTTGGGGGAAAGGCTTTATTATACAATATAAAAAATATATTTTTGTTTCTTTAGAAAATATTAGATTTAGCTTTCCTTTAGCAGTCTCTGATTACTCTATCTGAAGTGATAATAAGCACTTAATTTTAAAACGTCTTCACAATTTCCTTCTAGTCCCAATAACTCAAAGCTATAATTTCTTGTTTCCTAGTTTTGATGTTTAGATCAACTTCTTCATTTTGTTGGTTAATATTAATAGGCTTTTTGTTGACAGTTTGTTTTTTTCAAGTCTTGCTACTGCAGAACTGCTTTTTATAATGAAGGAACATAATAAATTTCATTTCCCAAATGCATAGACTAAATATGGATCAGTCACAAGTCACAGAAAGACAAAGGAGTTTTAGGGTTTTCTTAAATCTCAACATTCTTTCTACTTCTTTTTGTTTTGCTCACTGATGAGATTATGCCATTCTTTGTAACCATGCAGGCATTGCCTTCTTTCCTTCCATAATATGAACTTTTTTTGAATAATCAATTCATGGCATTGACACAAAGAATTCTTACCATATTGAATCCAATTGGATATTTCATATGTGGATTTTACTAAAGGCATACCCTTCTACTTCAATAGAGTCATAAACTATGAATTTTTAAATCACAACTATCTGAACCATGAAGAATTCTTCCAGGGCTAGCAGATTTATACCCATATGTTTTGTAGAATTTCATCAAATCTTAATAAATCAAAATGATTCTCAGATGGTATTGATTTTCTTTCTCTTTTGAGAGAAATCTGAAGATAAATCTGAAGACAAAACAAGAAACTGGCATTTAGGTCAATTACAAGAGTGCTGGTTTCTTCAAGGGCTTCTGTTAATTTGTTGCTTACATTCAGCTCCTAGTACTGGTAGAATATCTGGTACACTAGTCATTGTCACTCTCTGCTCCAAATCTTGTCTGGCCTATGACCTCATCCAGTGAATTCAAGAATATTATGTCCTCCAAGAATAGATTTTCTTTGTTTTCTCTGTTCTTCAATGCTGTTCCACTATAGGGAGACAAAACCATAACTGGGTATAGTCTTGACTTCCATCCCAGTTTTGGTCTCTGTCCTGGCCCTGGCCTCAGCTTTAAAATGAAGTTTTAATGATCTCCCTTTCACTAAACAAATGGCTCCTTAAAACTCAATCAGATTATTCATTTGGTTTAACTACCTACTCCTCTAGAGCAAATGGATCTTGGAAAACTATCAATCTTTTATATGTCAGTATGAATTATAACTGTATTCTTTCTACCCAACAGCTAATTGAGATGAGTTACATGAATAAACAAAACAAAAACAAAAACCTCTGTTAGAGAGAAAAAGATCTGAGTAATAATTTCAGATCAGATCTAAATTATTAGATCAAATAAAGGTTCTTGGTCTTGAGGTGCTAGTAGGAAGAGATACAGCCAATAGGAAATGGTGCAGAAAGAATGATGAAGCGCTGCCAAAGATGAATTCGATCAGCTTAATAATTCTGACTGGATCAATCCTCTGTTAAATAATTTTTCAACCTGCCACTGAGAATAAAAGAAGCAAATCCTTTTTTTTTTTTCCACTTAACAATTCTTTGTTCAGTGAGGAAGATATACATTCAGAAGAGGACAAGCAGAAGACACTTCCTGTTAAGTGATCAAGGGAATCCGAAATAAGGCCAGAAGAGTCTCCTAAACTTTTCATATATAAAGGGGACCAGATTCTTCATTTTTTAGGAGGAAAGGGAATCTTATATTAGAAATCTGGATATAAGATCAAAATAGTCAATAAAACTCTGTAGCACCTAAACAGAGATAACTATTAAAAGAACAGAATGCTGGGGCACCTGAGTGGCTCAGTGGGTTAAACCTCTGCCTTTGGCTCAGGTCATGATCTCAGGGTCCCCAGATCAAGGCCCACATTGGGCTCTCTGCTCGGCAAGGAGCCTGCTTCCCCCTCTCTCTATGCCTGCCTCTCTACTTGTGATCTCTCTGTCAGATAAATAAATGAAATTTTTGGGAAAAAAAAGAACAGAATGCTTTTTGGTGTTCATTTTTAAAGGTCATATGAAAAATGGCTACAAATAAATGGCAAAATCTTTTATATCAAATATCTCAACATGACCTGGGATGCACTGACTTTGGAAAAAAATCTCACTTAATACCATGTAAACTCAAGTAGAATCATGTGTTAAATGCTAAGTAGTTATAAGTATAGGGACCTGGAATTTATACAGAGTTTGAGTAGATAAAAAATCCAAAAACAATTTCTTCCCCCAGTTTATTTTTTCCTTTTCCCAATAATGCCAAAAAAAGTCAGGTAAGTTTTCTTATACCAGCCATTTCACATCTACTTAAGATACATTTGATACATATTAATATTTTAATTATTATAATGCATACAGCAATCAAAGATAAATAGAATGAAAGAATGGAAATCACTCTGAATTCATTTTTATTTCCATCCCTATTTTTACCAGGTCAAGATCTTCACTTATGTTTCCCAAAATTTGTGTTAAAAGTATTTTTTCCCTAAGACTTTTGGTTTTGACTCCTACATGAACTTGAAAGATGTTACTCCTGTTCTTACAATAAAAGAAAGATAAACATAAAATCAATGGCTTTTCTTGGACCCATCAGAGAACAGTGTTACAAAGCAAAACTCTACCCTGAAATCTGGAAAGACAGATGAATACAGACTGTCCAAAACCTCCTTACCTGGAGGATAATCCACAGCAACCATAAACTAGTAGGAACATGTTGGCAATGATTCTGATTAATTGTTAGAATGGGCCACCAAAGGTGGACCCACAAGAGACTGAGAAACCCAAGTTTTGGGTGAGGGTGGAGGCACAATTTGGGAGGATTTATCTTCAAGAACCCCACTAGGTTCTCTTGATAAAGAACCAAGAAAAACATTCTCACAGCTTTGGCAAAAGCAAGGGAAGAGTGATCATTATGAATTAGATCCAGAGTGATGTGGGAAACCAAGGCAAAAGAAATGTAGCTTAAATTAAAATCTCCTTACAGGTTGCGGCCTCCTGATAGTTCCCTGAAACATGCAGAATGTGACCTTCCTCAAGGAACTCATGGCTGCCTTAGTCCATTAGTGTTTAAAAGTAACCTTATCTTGGCAATAGCTAGCCCTTTAAAGTCATAAAAGCTTTGCTTCCAGATTCCTTGGAGACCCCTGGTATCCCTAAGCCTCACTAATTAAAAAGTACACAATCAGTCACTCCTCACAATCCCAGTAAAGCATTTTCTACCCACAAGTCCTACCACATGAACAGGGGAGGGGTTAAGGTATAGGCGGGAGAGCTAGGAGACCCCTGACTCCCCTCAAAACCAGGCTTCAGAACTATTCCTGGCAGGTGGAGATGCTGAGACACAGCTGAATAAGAGATAAAGGAACAAGAAGGTCACAAGCATCTCAAGAACATCAACTTCTCAGTCAGGTCTCAAAATAAAAGACTGTCACTAAAAGCCCTCAGTGGCAATTCATTCAGGACCCCTCTCTAGAGAGCTTTTTCTTTCCTCTCTGTTCTCACCTTCACTTAATAAACTTCCACTTCACTTCACCCTCTTGTGTCTACAAGATTCTTTCTTTGACTCCATGAGACAAAAATCCTGCAATCCACAACAGGGACCTATTTTCAAGGAAAAGGACTTTACCAGAAGTTTCTCACCTCTGAGGTAATAGCAGTGTTCCCACTCCAGCCCCCTTTAGCCTTCCTGTCTCACCTAAGAAGAGAGAAAGGTAGGAAACAGCTGTGAAGGTCACAGATGTCCCCCTCAAGGACAAAGATCCACTGAAAAGACTGAAAACTAATCAAAATTAAAGAATATTTCCACCCCAGCCATTACTACCATACTAACAGGGCTTAGTACAGTAACTGGATTACAGATAAGAGAACTTCAAGACAAAGACTTTCTCAAAGGAAGAGTACTTAAGGAAGCTCCATGTCAAGGGGGGGAGGGGAAGACACCAGAGGAATTTGAATCCACTGGCACATAACAGTTATAGAAAACATTACATAAAGCTGAACTCATAGCCCAGTCGACATAAAAGCTTATGCTAAAGGCTTGTTTTCCTCAGGTCCTATGATGTCAAGCTTTTGGCAGCAACATTAACAACAAATTAAAATGTATGCTAAAAGGGAAGAAGGACCACATTCTCAAGAAATCAATCATCAGAACTAGACTTAGGGGAAGATGAGGAGCAAGATGGCAGAGAAGTAGGAGATCTAGATATCATCAGGTCCCAGGAGTTCAGCTAGATGGTTATCAAGCCAGTCAGAACACCTACAGACTACAACAGAAGATCATCTTAGGAACAGAAAAGTGACAGCCTTCTGGAAGGTAGGACACACGGAGAAGTGAATCAGAGGCCACATTTGGGAAGACAGACCACGGGGGGAGGAGCTGGTTGCTGGCCAGCAGTAGAGCAGTAGAGCACAAAATCGGAACATTGAGAAGTCTGCTCCATTGAGGGACATCACCTTAGAGGTTAAGCAGGGGTTGGAACCCTCATGGGGACAGAGTGGTACCAGGACCCATGAGGTCACAGAAGGACCCAGGGTGCCTGAGGGTAGCAGAGCTCCCAGGTATCCGAAGGTGAAACTGGCTACAGAGACAGAGCCGGGGAGTGGTCTCTCAGCTCAGACTTACCTTATACCATGATCCCAGATGCAATCCGACCACCACACTTTAAGCAGGGACCCCACAAGTGGCAGATACATGGACACCCCTCCTTCCTCCACCAGGAGGAGCAATGGGAGCATGCTGAGCTCTCGGATCTTCTGGGCTGGAGACTGGAAAACTTCCATCTTCATTCCTGCCCTCCAAAGCTGGATGGAGAGCTTTCAGGGAACAAAAGCTTCTGAGAGTGAACCTAAGCAGATTGCTTAGCCTGGCCCTGGTAAGGGCAGAGCAGTTCTGCCTCCAGCAAAGTCATTTGAGAATCAATACAACAGACCCCTCCTTCAGAAGATCAGCAAGAACATCCACCCAGACCAAGTTCACGGCTCAGTGGCAACTATGGAACTCCAGAACTATGGAGAACTATGCTCTCTCTTTCTCTCTCTCTCTCTCTCTCAAACAAATAAATAAAATCTTAAGAAGAAAAAAAAGAACAAGAGGCAGTGCCTATGGCTAGGGACCTAATCAATAGAGACATTAGTATTATGTCAGAACTAGAGTTCAGAATGATGATTATCAAGGTGCTAGCTGGGCTCAAAGAAGGCATGGAAGATATTAGAGAAATAAAATCCCTTTCTGGAGAAATAAAGGAACTAAAATCTAACCAAGTTGAAATCAAAAAAAGGTATTAATGAGGTACAATAAAAAAAATGGAGGCTCTTACTGCTAGAATAAATAAGGCAGAAGAGAGAATTGGTGATCTAGAAGACTAAATGATGAAAAATAAAGAAGCTGAGAAAAAGAGAGACAAACTACTGGACCAGGAGGGGAGAATTTGAGAGATAAGTGATACCATAAGACAAAACAATATTAGAATAATTGGGATCCAAGAAGAAAGAGGGGGGCAGAAGATATCTTGGAGCAAATTACAGCAGAGAATTTCCCTAATTTGGCAAAGGGAGCAAGCAGCAAAATCAAAAGGCAAAGAGAACCTCCCTCAAAATCAGTAGAAATAGGTCCACACCCTGTCATCTACTAGTAAAACTTACAAGTCTCAGTGACAAAGACAAAATCCTGAAAGAAACTTCGGAGAAGAGATCTGTAACATAAAATAGTGGAAAACTTAGATTGGCAGCAGAGACTTGGCAGGCAATAAAGGACTGGCATGATATATTCAGAGCACTAAAGAAGAAAAATATGCAGCCAAGAATACTATAACCATCCGGGTTGTCCCTGAAAATAAAAGGAGAGATAAAAATCTTCCAGAACAAACAAAAACTAAAAGAATTTGCAAACACCTAATCAATCCTACAGGAAATATTGAAAAGGGTCCTCCAAGCAGAAAGAGAGCCTAAGAGTGACAGATCAGAAAGGAACAGAGACAATATACAGTAACAGACACCTTACAGGTAATACAATGGCACTAAATTCATATCTTTCAGTAGTTACTCTGAATGTAAATGGGCTAAGTGCCCCAATCAAGAGACACAGGGTATTAGAATGAATAAAAGAACAAGACCCATTGATATGCTGTCTCCAAGAAACTCATTTTACACTCAAAGACACCACCAGATTTAATGTGAGGGAGTGGAAAACAATTTACCATGCTAATGGACATCAAAAGAAAGCTGGGGTGGCAATCCTTATATTAGACAAATTAAATTTTAAGCCAAAGACTATAATAAGAGGTGAGGAAGGACACTATATCATATTTAAAGGTTCTGCCCAACAAGAAGACCTAACAATTGTAAATATCTATGCCCCTAACATGGGAGCAGCCAATTATATAAACCAGTTAATAACTAAATCAAAGAAACACATTGACAATAATAAAATAATGGTAGGGGATTTAACATTCCCTTCACTGAAATGGACAGATCATCTAAGCAAAAGATCAGCAAGGATATCAGGCTATATATGACAGACTGGACCAGATGGACATCACAGATATATTCAGAACATTTCATCCCAAAGTAACAGAATGCACATTCTTCTCTAGTGAACATGAAACATTCTCTAGAACAGAAGACATCCTGGGTCACAAATCAGGTCTCAACCAGTACCAAAATATTGGGCTCATTCTCTGCATATTTCCAGACCACAATGCTTTGAAACTAGAACTTAACCACAAGAGAAAAGTTGGAAGGAACTCAAAGACATGGAGGATAAAGGATATCCTAATGAAGAATGAATGGATCAACCAAGAAATTAAAGAAGAATTTTAAAAATTCATGGAAAGAAATGAAAGCACAAATATTCAAAATCCTTAGTACAGAGCAAATGGTGTCCTGAGAGGAATATATAGCAAGACAAGTCTTTCTCAAGAAACAAGAAAGGTCGCAAATACACAACCTAACCCTACACATAAAGGAGCTGGAGAAAGAACAGCAAAGAAAGCCTAAACCCAGAAGGAAAAGAGTAATAATCAAGATCAGAGCAGAAATCAATGAAATAGAAACCAGAACAATAGAACAAATCAACAGAACTAGGAGCTGGTTCTTTGAAAGAATTAATAATATTGATAAACCCCTGGTCAGACTTATCAAAAAGAAAAGAGAAAGGACCCTGTCGGGGACAGTGCATGATCTGCCCTTTCCTCCATGCCCAAGCCACCAGAAATTCTGGTGGAGGTACCTGTGAATGTGAATGAAAGCCCCTCTAGGCTTTTCCCACCTAGAATCTGAAAAGCCACTTACCCTGTGGGTCAGGGCAATATGTCCTTGGTGTGCTTATTCAAGACATAGTTCCATTTAATCCTCCTCCCAGTAATCATATCTCTGTATCTCTTATCTGTATTTCTTGATCCCTCTGCCTCAATGGTCTCAACTTCTGTGAGTTTAAGCAATCACTCTGTACCTTGCAGTAGCAATACTAATCCTGTCTGTAGGGTGGGTACAAAAGCAGTTAAAGATTAAACTGCACCACCCAACTTCTTCACGTGGGAATAATAAAAGACTGGGACCCTTGACAGTCTAATATAGAGAGAGGAAGACTGAGAGAGAAAGAAAGAAGAGCAGAGCGAAGAGACAAAGCCATGAGACTGAGAGTCTGAGATATGGAGACACAGACACAGAGAGAAAGACAGAGAGCCTGCACAGAGAGAGGCAAAGGAAGAGAGAGTGAAGCGAAAGACAGAGAGCAAGAGATAGAGAGACAGAGAGACAGAGACAGAGAGAGAGAGAGGGAGAGAGGGAGACAGCAACAGAGAGAGAAACAGAAACAGAGAAGCAGAGAGCAAGAGAGACAGAACCAACTGTTTGCGTAAAGCTAGATTGATATAACTAAAAGGCTTTAAATAAAGAACCCTGAAGACACAGTTTTCAGGAAAGGAGATCCCCATACCACTCTTTGAGTCCAGTCTCCTCATTTTATCGCCGACTCCATCACCACCTTCGGGGAACCCCGACCGTTACCGTTGCCCCAAATTAATAAAATCATGAATGAAAGAGGAAAGATCACAACCAACACCAAAAAAATACAAACAATTATAAGAACATATTATGAGCAACTATACAACAGAAAATTTGACAATCTGGAAGAAATGCATGCATTCCTAGAGACATATAAACTATCAAAACTGAACCAGGAATTAATAGACAACAGAACCCAGACCCATAACCAGTAAGGAGATTGAAGTAGTCATTAAAAATATCCCAATAAACAAGATCCCATGACCAGATGGCTTTCCAGGGGAATTCTACCAAACATTTAAAGAGAATTAATACCTATTCTCCTGAAACTGTTCCAAAAAATAGAAATGCAAGGAAAACTTCCAAACTCATTTCATGAGACCAGCATTACCTTGATCCCAAAACCAGACAAAGACCCCATCAAAAAGTATTACAGACCAATATCCTTGATGAACACAGATGCAAAAGTCCTCACCAAAATATTAGTCAATAGGATCCAACAGTATATTAAAATGTTTATTCACCACGACCAAGTGGGATTTATTCCTGGCTGTAGGGTTGGTTTAACATCAATAAATGAATCAATGTGATACAGTACATTAATAAAAGAAAGAACAAGAACCATACGATCCTCTCAATAGAGGCTGAAAAAGCATTTGACAAGGTAAAGTATCCTTTCTTGATCAAAACTCTTTACAGTGTACTGATAGAGGGTACATATCTCAATATCATAAAATCCATCTATGAAAAACCCACAGGAAATATCATTTTCAATGGGGAAAAACTGAAAACTTTTCCCCTGAGGTCAGGAATACGGTAGGGCTGTCCACTATCACTACTGCTATTCAACATAGTATTGGAAGTCCCAGACTCAGCAATCAGACAACAAAAAGAAATAAAAGGCATCTAAATCAATAAAAAAAGAAGTCAAACTCTCACTCTTTGTAGATGATATGATATTTTATGGTGAAAACCAAAAGACTCCACTCCAAAACTGTTAGAACTCGTACAGGAATTCAGTAAAGTGGCAGGATAAAAAATCAATGCACAGAAATCAGTTGCATTTCTATACACCAACAGCAAGAGAGAAGAAAGAGAAATTAAAGAGCCAGTCCTATTTACAATTGCACCCAAAACCATAAGATACCTAGGAATAAACCTAACCAAAGAGGCAAAGAATCTGTATTTAGAGAAGTATAAAATACTCATGAAAGAAATTGAGGAAGACACAAAGAAATGGAAAAACATTTCATGTTCATGGATTAGAAGAACAGATATTGTGAAAATGTCTATGCTACCTAAAGCAATCTACAATTTAAGGAAATCTCTATCAAAATACCATCATTTTTTTTCAAAGAAATGTAACAAATAATCCTAAAATTTATATGGAACGAGAAAAGACCACCAATAGCCAGAGGAATGTTGAAAAAGAAAACCAAAGTTGACATCATCACAATTTCAGACTTCAAGCTCTATTACAAAGTCATAATCACCAAGACCGTATGGTCCTGGCACAAAAACAGAAACATAAATCAATGGAACAGAATAGAGAGCCCAGAAATGGACCCTCAAATCTACAGTCGACCTATCTTTGACAAAGCAGGAAAGAATATCCAATGGAAAAGACAGTCTTTTCAACAAATGGTGTCAGGAAATTGGACAGCCACATGCTGAAGAATGAAACTGGACCAGACACAAAAAAAGACTCAAAATAGATGAAAGACCTCAATGTGAGACAGGAATCCATCAAAATCCTTCAGGAGAACATAGGCAGCAACCTCTTCGACCCCAGCCACAGCAACCTCTTTCTAGAAACATCGCCAAAGGCAATGGAAGCAAGGGCAAAAATGAACTATTGGGACATCGGGACTTCATCAAGTTCAAAACTTTTGCACAGTAAAAGAAACAGTCAACAAAACCAAAATATAACTGACAGAATGGGAGAAGATATTTGCAAATGACATATCAGATAAAGGGCTAGTATCCAAAATCTATAACTTCTCAAACTCAACACCCAAAGAGCAAATAATCCCATCAAGAAGTGGGCAGAAGACACGAAAGAAGAAGACATCTGAATGGCCAACAGACACATGAAAAAGTGCTCAATATCCCTCAGCATCAGGGAAAGACAAATCAAAACCACAGTGAGATACCATCTTACACTAGTAAGAATGGCTAAAATTAACAAGTTAGGAAATACACAATGTTGGCAAGGATGTGGGGAAAGGGGAACTCTCCTACACTGTTGGTAGGAATGCAAGCTGTTGAAGCTACTCCGGAAAACAGTATGTAGATTCCTTGAAAAGTTGAAAATAGAGCCACTCTACAACCCAGCTATTGCACTATTGGGTATTTACTGTAAAGATACAAATGTAGTGATCCGAAGGGGCACATGCACCTGAATGTTTATAGCAGCAATATGCACAATAGTCAAACCGTGGAAGGAACCTAGATGTCCATCAACAGATGAACAGATAAAGAAGATGTGGAGTATGTATACATGGAATATTATGTAGCCATCAAAAAGAATGAAATCTTGCCATCTGCAATGATGTGGTTGAAACTGGAAGGTATTATGCTGAGCAAAATAAGTCAATCAGAGAAAGACAATTATCATATGGTCTCTCTGATATGAAGAATTTGAGAGGCAGGACAGGAGGTCGTGGTTGGTAGGGAGGGAAGAAATAAAATAAGATTGAACCAGGGAGGGAGACAAACCATAAAAGACTCTTAATATAAGGAAAGAAACTGAGGGTTGCTTGGGGTGGGGAGGGGGGATAGGGTGGCTGGGTTATGGAAAAAATAAAATAAAATAAATAAAAATAATAAAATAAAATACAAGAATTAGACTTAGGTTAGACATAAAATTTAAAATAATGAGGATTAATATGTTAGTGACTCTGTTGGAAAAGTAAAGAATGGGCAGCAACAGATGGACAATGTAAGCAGAAAAGAAGAAAATCTATAAAAGAACTGAAAGAATCAAAAGCACTGTAATAGAAGTAAAGAATTACTTTGGGCTTATCAATAGACAGAACACAGTCTAGGAACTTGAATACAGGTTAACAGAAACTGGGCTTATCAATAGACTAAACACAGTCTAGGAACTTGAAAATAAATTAATAGAAACTTCCCAAACTGAAATGCAAACAGAATAGATAAGGACAAAAGCAGAACAGAATATTCAAGAATTATGAGATAATATTAAAAGTAAAACATTTACATAAATGGATTACTAGAAGAGAGAATGGATCAGAAAAATTATTTGAAGTAATAATTGTCAAGACCTTTTCAAAATTAATATAGATCCTAAATGAACAGACCCAAGAAGTACAGAGAACACAAACATAAGTATTAAAACAAAACAAAACAAAACAAAAAACAACTCCTGCAAGATGCAAAAACATAGAAAAAACAAAATGATAAAACAACCACACTTGAATGTGACGTATCATATTCAAGCTGCAGAAAATGAAAGACAAAGTGTTTTTAAAAGCTAGGAGGGAAAATAACACTTTTACTAATAAAGGGGAAAAAAGTAAAGAGAAAACTTCTCATCAGAACTTCTCATCAGAAATTCTTCCAGCAACCAGAAACAATAGATGTTGGTGAGGATGCAGAGAAAAGAGAACCCTCTTACACTGTTGGTAGGAATGTAAACTAGTGCAACCACTCTGAAAAACAGTATGGAGGTTCCTCAAAAAGTTAAAAATAGAACTACTTTAGGATATAGCAATTGCACTACTAGGTATTTATCCAAAGAAGACAAAAATACTAATTTGAAGGGATACACACACCCAGTGTTTATAGCAGCATTAACAATAATAGCCAAGTTATAGAAAGAACCCAAATGTCCACCAACTGATGAATAGATACATACATACATACATATATATATATTATATATATATATACACACACACACACATATATATATATAATGATATGAATATTACTCAGCCATAAAGAAGAATAAAGTCTTTCCATTTGCAATGATGTGTGGGAACTAAACTGTATTGCATTAAGCAAAACAAATCAGTCAGACATAGAATGATTTCACTATATGATTAGTGAATACCATATGATTTCACTCAGTGTGGAATTTAAGAAACAAAACAAATGATCATAGAGGGAAAAAAAGAGATGCACACCAAGAAACAGACTCTTAACTATAGAAAACAAACCAATGGTTACCTGAGGAGAGGTGGATAGGAGGATGAGTTAAATCACCTATTTAACCTCTCCTTCTTAATCCTCATCTCCTATTTAACTCATCCTCCCACCTACCTCCCCTTGGGTAAGAGTTTTCTCCATAGATAACTCTTGACTCATATTTTTTGTCAAACATAAGGTTGTTGGGGTGCCAGGGTAGCTCAGTCGGTTAGCATTTTCCTTTGGCTAGGGTCATGATCCCAGGGTCCTGGGATTAAGCCCCAGATTGGAATCTCTGCTCAGCAGGGAGCCTTCTTCTCCCTCTCCCTTTGCAGCTCTCCCTGCTTATGAGAGAGCTCTCTGTCAAATAAATAAATAAAATCTTTAAAAAGATAAGGTTGTTGTAGAACACTAATAATATTTCAGAAGATTTTAGTTATTTATACTTTGGTTATTTATACTTTAAAATATAATAAATTACATTCAGTAAAAAAAAAATATTTAGTGAGCACTTAACATTGAGAAGTCCTATTATAGAATATAAAGATGAATTACACATGAGGTCAAAAGAGTTTAATAAGCTACTCATATGGAATGATTCTTTTTCAAATAGAATAATTGTGAATAAAACCAGAAGTAATTTTTTGTTATTGTGTTCATGAGTTTTTAGTCAAGATCAATTAGTCCATTAACAATTTTTTGTGGATTTTAAACCTCTGTCCCACTTTAGGTACTCAAGATCTAACAAGATTGCCTGTTACTTATTATTCCACCTTCCAATGCCTGACAGACCTCATTAAATTATCTTGGTACATTTTCAAACTGGTCTTGGAGGTCTCCTTAGAATCTTTTCAAACAGCTTAAGATATTTCTCCAATTTGATTAGAATTACCTTACAAGATGAAATCCATTGTCATCTCTGGTTTAGATAGAGAAATGAAGCAATCATGTTGTCAAAAAATAAGAACATTGGTAAGTCTGGATAAATGTGGGATCATATTCTAATTAATCTTGAGGCATTTGAGGAACTACCTGGAAAAATAGAAAGACAATACATGCTAAAAATGAAAAGTTTAGGGATGAGTTGTACAGAGGAAAGAGATCAAGGCCAGCAAGAATGCCATAAGAAACAAACTGTACTGAATCTTGTTATTCTAATAACATTAATTGGTATTTCAGAAAAAAATAAAACAAGACTGGAAAATGGTGTGCCTTGGTATGAGTAAAACTGAGGAAGGATAGTTGCAAGAAAGGCAGGCAAGCAGGGACAAGGGATCTCTACCCTAAGAGGAAACCAGCCTTAAAAGGATTTTATACCACCCTGGAAGGAGCCATCCACCTTTGCCCACATGCTAGCTAGATGACAAAAACCTAATTGGATGACAGGGTCATGAAAGGTTCATCAGATTAAAATGCATTAAAGTCGACTTTCATTGCCTGTGGGTGTGTCAATTTAGTAACATGTAGAATATAATTGTTCAGTAGGCTAAGTCTTTTTTATTGGCAGTAGTATCCTCAAAGATAAATCTTCATCCAAATTTGAATCCTTAAATTTCACTTAAAATATCTTAAGACACTTTAAAGCATGATCAAGCATACAATTTAAATATATGCAGCATATAACAGGGCATGCTTATAATTTTTCAGTTTTTTCATTAAGGACAAACAGAAAAGTTGGATAATATTTAAAATAACCATTTTAAAGCATTAAGAGATCTGTTGAAGCAATGAAGTTAGGTGTGGCTAAGATGCCAGGGAGGATGGAACTATGGAGAGGTAACTAACAGTTTCTAGTAGCCTTTTCTGATGGGGCCCCATGTCAATCTGGGTGTGAGCAAGAGATTAAAAATATGAGCGTTGCCCTGGCAGAAAGACACTATTAAAGAACAGAAACTTGCCGAGTCTTTATAGTCTCACACTAGAGTGACAATTTTGAATGCATGAAGGATATTTTACACTCAGTTTTTCCCTCCTGACATTTGCTGATTTCTGAAGCTTCATGGAGAAAGAGTCAAAGGTGCTAAAACTAAAAACACCTGTGAAAAGCAGAACAGAGATTTTGTCATACTCATGATCCAAAGAGAGCCTTAAGAACCCACTGTGGAAGGGGATCTGGTGTGAATAGTCTCAGGTGAACAAACTCACAGTTGAAAACCCCAAAAAGCATTGCCCAGTTAACAGAATATTCTTAATTGGCTATGCACAATTAACAGAGGCAGATTTAGTTTTACCAAAATTGTATCCAATATCCACCAAATTTGATCCTTGGAGTAATTAGTCCCCACTCTATCTGCCTACCAGAGGAAATGGTAAATTTTGTCTGAAAGAAAAAGGCATCATCTGAACCTCTATTACGGTATATATGATGTCTGGAATTCAATAAAAAAATTCTTGGTACATACAGACACAGGGCCTTATGACCTAAACCAAGAGAATAAATAGATGACAAAAATAGACACAGGTGATCCAGATATCAGAGTTCACTGACATGAACTTCCAAACACCTATGATTAATATATTCAGGAATAAAAAAAGAAAGATGAAGAAATAGATGAAAATATGGAAATTCTCATCATAGATATATATAGATATATAGAAAGAAAGAAATTCTAGAAATAAATAAGCACAATATTTAAAGTTAAGAGTTCAATGGGTTAGGTCAAAAACATCAGGTTAGGCAAAGTAAAAGAGCGTGATTAATAAACTGAAAACAGGTCAATAAAAATATACAGATTGAAGTACAGAGTACAAGAATGAATAAATACATTTAAAAAACCCCAAAATGTATATGGACAGAATGAGAAAATGTAACATAATTTATAATTGAAGTTCCAAAAGGAGACAATGGGGCAGAGATAATATTTGAAGGGGGGAATGGCTGATAATTTTCTAAAACTAATAAAATCCATTAATCTACATATTTCAGAAGTTCAGGGAACTTTGAGAGATAATCCAATGTAAGCCAATTTTAAATGCGTTATAATAAAACTGCTGAATAACCAACTTAACAAAAAAAATTTAAAAACCTCACTTAACCCCCAACTTGATCCTGCTTTAAAACAAGAGAAAAGTTATTGACCTCTGGAGAAGAGGCAAGTAACTATCTCATTCACCTCATTCCAGGAAAGGCAATACTAGGGGAAGGGCCAAAAATGTGCCCATTAACACCCTGAACTGATAACAGGCAAAAGAATTCTGCTTTTGGTGGAAGGCAGAATACCCAGTCCTTCCCAGAATCCTGTACTGATATAAAGCATAGGTCTGCTGCCAGGTAGGAAGAAGCTCAGTGGGGAGTCTGCTTTTCCCTTTCCCTCTGCCCACACCACCCCAACTCTGCACATGCATGTATGTACTCCCTTCTCTCTCAAATTAATGAAATCTTAAAAAAGAAAGAAAGAGAGAGAGAGAGAGAGAAAGAAAGAAAGAAAGAACGAAAGAAAGAAGGAAGGAAGGAAAGAAGGAAAAGAACTTGACAGAGTGCCAGATACCTAGTTGATCCCTGGTAATTATCTGTTAAACAAATGATTAAATGTAAGAATTCCTATTTTAAGGAAAATATTGGACCCTTGTATTCATAATTTTAAAATGAAAGATTTTTAAAGATTTTATTTATTTGACAGAGAGAGAGATCACAAGTAGGCAGAGAGAGGAGAAAGCAGGCTCCCCGCTGAGCAGAGAGCCTGATGCAGGCCTCGATCCCAGGAACCTGAGATCATGACCTGAGCTGAAGGCAGAGGCTTTAACCCACTGAGACACCCAGGCACCCTAAAATGAAAGATTTTTAGAAGGAAATTTAGAATAATAAGTAATAACAGGCTATGAATCAGAGAAAGAGAGGTTCAAAAGCAAAAAAAAAAAAAAAAAAAAAAAAAAAAAAAAAAAAAAAAAAAAAAAAAAAAAAAAAGACACACTATTCTACTTCCAGACTTCTCTATTAAGTGATTATTATAGTTGTGTGAAAAAGATGAGCATCACATGTCTGTTTTATATTTCTCTACTCAAAATCTGCATATAATTCTATAGTTGTTGAAAATACATTTATAAATTGCATTCCAAATGACAGCCTTTAAACAATAATATTTTCTCTGAAACAAAGCCAGGAGATTTTACATCATAGATGTCCATGTACCCAAAGAATCCATTGTGCAGAAACTAATTCTAAAGCATTCCTCTTTATAATTTGCTTACGCATTTCCTTATGTAAATGAAAGTGAAGACAGTCCAACAAAAAAGAATGAGAATATTGCCACATTTTTCAAGTATACAACATCTGTTTTTTAATTCAGTGGCATTTCAATTAGCCTAAAGAAAACCTCAAGGAGAAAACTATAAATGGTATACCCCATGCACACACACTTAATAATGGCCAGCACACATGGAAACTGTAAATTTGAGAAGAAAATCAATATTTCCTATTGAAATTAGTGTAGAGGGGAAGCCTCTAAAACAGGAAATTTGTTATTCAGAAGCCAAGTTTAATTAGCCAAGATATGTTTTTAAAGTAAAATAAAATCTGATCAGGGCTTAGGTGCCAGGTGATTTACAAATATTATGTCACTTAATCTTCCCCTCAAGAACTGTGAGGCATACATACATGCCAACATTTACAGAAGAGACTGAGAATTAGTTAAATAATTACCTGGGGTAGACTCAGACAACCATGAGGCAGGACTTGAACTCAAGCATAACTCCAAATTCTTCATATTTTCCAGGATTGTTTCAGAGAGTCCTTCATTCTTCTTTAAATCTAAATCTTTCTCAACCAGTGGTTCTATCTCTAGAGTTCTTCTTAAAATTTTACTTCCACCACCAGTTTGCTTCTGTCAACTTTGAACACTTTCATAGTAGTTACCAAAATGGACATTAGAAAAGTAGGGACCTATTGTTCATCTAACTAGAGGGTAAGTAACTTGAGACTAATTTCTATTTGCATCTCATTCTCTTTCTCTTTCTCCTATGGATCACAGAATGCCTTGGGAAAGTATTTACCATGAGTATTAACAGTTTAACATAGGAGGAGTTGAAAAAATAATATAATAAATGACTCCATCATTTCCAAATTCCTGGTGCATACTTGAACTTATTTAAGAAGGCTTTTTAGGTATATTGGATGTGAATGTTTTCTAAATGAAATTAAACCAACAAAATATTCCCCTGATCAGAAGTGTGCCTCATTAATTAAAGACCACAATGAAGGATCAAAATCCCAAGCTAATCCTAAACAGATCTCTTCTAATCAATACTTGGGTATTATTTTCCTACTACATAAAACCAAACAAGAGATTTTTCTTCCAAAGAAGAAACCAATCCTCTCATATTCATGGACTTTTCTCATCTGCACCTTCTTAAGCTTGGAATTCTAACACATGTTAATTTAAATAATCTTCAGTAAATTATTAACTTCACTTCAGTGTGCCCATTCATAAGAAAAGCTGTAGCAGGGTGCCTGGGTGGCTCAATCATTAAGCATCTGCCTTTAGCTCAGGTCATGATCTGGGATCCTGGGATTGAGTCCCACATCAGGCTCTTTGCTCAGTGGGGAGCCTAATTCTACCTCTCCTGCCACTCCCCCCGCTTGTGTTTTCTCTGACAAATAAATAGATAAAATTTTTTTAGAAGAGAGAGAAAAGCTGAAGTAATATCTAATACATAATGAGATTATCTTCAAAAATTAAATAATATTTTTAAAGTTGTTTTAAGGTTCTCAATATTTGTTTCTCTCGCTTCTTGTCTCACTTTTCTATTATAAACTCTCATCAGCTTTTGTTCTGTGTCCCTGATTCTCTTTCCTTCTGTAATTTATTTAGCCACTAATTCCCTCCAATCTTGAACTTCTTATTCTGAGTTATTTCTCTCAAACCTCAAAGCCTTTTCTAACTGGTATTTTTATCAACCTCCTATTTCTCCCCCTTACTCTAGAGTAGCCTGGAACTTTATATCAATGACTAATTTTTTTCAAAGTGGATAGGTTGTGGTTATGTAACTCATCTGGAACTTGAGTATGTCAACACCCTTCATTAAATTCATATGTCCTGTAGTGAAAGTGTAGAACATAGTTATTTCCCTCTCAACATTTCCGTAGAAAAGCAGCATGTCTGCATTGAATTAGAGTCTAATGTCTCTGTCTCTAGCCAAGCTGGAGGTATTTCCAAATCCACCATGACTTTTGAGAGATGGGGTGGCTTGTTACAAGGCTTACTTCCAGTCAACTTGAGTTATATAAATTATAATATATGTGGGTATGTGTTATATAAATTATAATAATAAGCAGATCTAGGAAAACAATTAAGGGAAAGATAATACTCAAATGGTCATAAGGAATTAATATTATAGTCAGTAAGGTAGAATGGCATGTTGTTCAGGCTTAATGGTAATATCAATGGCATTGCAGTGGTTTTAAAACATAGTCCCCAAATTTTCTTGACACTCTCTCATCAAGGGGTCTATGTCCCTTACCTTTAAATCAGGACTCTGTGACCACTTGAGCAATAGAATATGTCAGAACTTATAGTATGCAGTTTTCCAACCCCAGGTCACAAAAAATTAGTAACTTCCGTTTCCTGTCTCTTAGTATACATGCAGTGAGGAAGCCAAATCAACTCAAGGAAGAGCCCATAGGAAGATAAACCATGGCTTTGGCCCACATATCTATGGAGTTCCAAATGAAAGTCCATGCCAACTTATTGGTCATGAGGAGTCATCCTAACAGTGGATATTCCAGGTTACAATAGATGCCTCATGAAGCAAAGTGTCATTTCCATCAAACCTTACAAAATTCTACACTTGTGAACAAAAAAATTATTGATGTTATTTGAGCTTTTAAGTTTTGGGTGATTTGTTAGGCATCAAAAGATAAGTGGAGTAAGTACATATTCAAAGGGCATTAGTGTTGCTTAAGATTGAAGGAGTAATGTCACAAAGTGGTCTGTGCCTTCTATCCTCCCTACACCCAAATAGACACTGAGACATTCCTACCTAACATCTCAGTGATTCTGCCATATATAGAGATGCATACATATACAGCCAATCCCCATTACTCACAGGTTCTGCATTTGTAGATCTTCCTACTCACTAAAATTTATTTGTAAACCCTAAACCAACAGTCGCAGCACTGGGACAGTCATTAGTGGACATGAATGTAATATGCATTCCGAGCTGAGATTGAACAAGGCAACACTGCCTTCTCATTTCAGTTCTCCTACTATAAACAAGTGTCTTTTTTATAGTCTATGCAGTGTTACATTTCTTATAATTTTGTGCTTTCTGTTGGTGATTTCTTGTTTAAAATGACCTCTAAGCATCATGGTGAAGTGTTTCAAAGTGCAAGAAGACTGAGATGTGCCTTATGGGGAAAATAAGTTGTTCGTTATTCTCTGTACAGGCATAACTGGTAATACAATTGGCTTGAATTCAATGTTAATGAAACAGCAATACATAATCAATGAGATGTTTTTAAACACCTATTAAATAATGTATGTATTGACCTCAATGAAAATGTTGTAACTAGAAGATTGCTGTTGTAACTAGAAATACACTCATAGTGTATTTCCCCTGGGAACAACGGTGCAGTAGTCACAAAGTCAAGACTGTGGCTACTGTATAGAACATGATTCTGATGAATAATGAGAATCAACTTTATACATCCCAACCTAATATCTCAATGATTCTGCCTAACTTCCAGCTATATATGTACACACACACACACACACACACACACACACACACACACATCTATTCACATGTAAAAGATAGCATGATAGTATAGGAAATTATGAACATAAACTTTGAAACATAAGTCCTGCTTCTCTTTGTCCTATTACAGTATAAAATTCTTTGAAATATATGAAAAACCACAAGTGCCATTTTATGGACAGATCTACCAGTACCATACCCAAGTAATCCATTTCCCAGCTATCCCTATCACTCATAAATAATTTTACACACACTTTACCTTTTAAATGAAGCATTATTTTCCAGCTAAGAAGTGAGGGGAAAATCATGACTTCTTACATACCGTGTGAGTTAAATAAAAGCTATGTCACATTGAAATGTAAATGATCAGGTAAATACATGTCAAAGGTGACTTGATTGATTACAGCTGGATGCTATAGATAGACTGGCTAATCCAACAAACTCTTAGGTGTTAACAAAGCTTTTGTCTATCACTTGTTGGTTCTTCCATTTTCATTGATAAATTTTATAGTTCCACTCTCACCAGCTGACTTCCTTCTAAATATGTAATGATCATATAATGGAAAATCTGTAGACCCAATTGTCAACCTGCACTTCATTTCTTAAAGCTAAACTCAAAGGCAACCTCTTTTCTTTCTCTCTAGTTTAGAGTTGGTTCATGACAGCTGAAAGGTTGGACACAAAGGAATACCTAAATCTAACTTTTAATGCGTGAACTATAAGTAATCATTTATCTTTGGCTCCTTCTTACTGATGTTCATAATCTCCCCCCACCCCACACACACACTCACTAAATCTTTTGATGTATGACATGCTGGAATGCTGGAGAGCAATGAGTACTTTGGTCAGATAAGGAAATAGAACTAAACATGGAACAAGAGATCAATTCTAATTTTAAATAAAGGAGCTCAGTAGAATCGAGATTTTAATTTCATGTTCTGTTGTGCTAGGGAAAAAAATAGCCAAAATTGTTTCTATTATATTTTTGTCTTAATGAAAAATCTTGATAAAAGAAAATGTAACTTCAGAATGGAAGGGATATTTGGACTTACTTTTTTTTAAGATTTTATTTATGCATTTGAGAGAGAGAAAGAGAGAGAGAGATGAGTGGAGGGAGGGGTAGAGAGAGAGTGAGAAGCAGACACTGTGCTAAGCAGGGCTTGATCCCAGCAGGATCAATAGGAAGGCTTAAACAACTGAGCTTCCCAATTGCCCTAATTTTCTAATTCAACATCTTTATGTTAGCTTTAATTTTTTCTAGCTTTATTGAAATACAATTTACTAATAACATTGTTTAAATTTAAGATATACATGGTGATTTGATATATATATGTGTGTGTGTATATATATATATATTAAAATGATTGTCACAGTAAGGTTAATTAACACATCCATCACCTCACATTGTTATTCTTTTGTGTCTGTGTGTACATATGTATGATAAGACTACTTATGATCTACTAGCAACTTTCAAATATACAATATAGTATTGTTAATTATAGTTACCCTGATATACATTATATCCAGAACTTAACCAATATCTCCTCAATTTCCTCCACACCTAGCCCCTGGCAATTACATATAAGTGACATCGTACAGTACTGCTCCTTCTCTGCCTGACATTTCACTTAGCATAATACCTTCAACTCCCATCCATGCTGTCACAAATGACAGGATTTCCTTCTAAATGAGGGAACTGAGTCTCAAAAAGATAATGTGACCTAAGCTCTCACAGATTTCTGGTAACAGAATTTGAAATGGAACCTAACTCAATGCTATTATTGTTGTGTTATAGATGAGTCAGGAAATATCAGAGAACACCCAGAAAGAAACTGTAATAGTATATTAACATTCTTATTTCTTGAGCTATACTGTTATTGGAATGATCTATCAGAAAAATTTGGGGCCATATGCTAAGAGTTCATAATCCCTGTTTTGCCCATTAAAAAATATGTCTGTGGTATTACAGTGCTATTAATTCTTTTAGTGATACACCATTGAGAGGACTATATTAGGATTGCTCATTTATTGACATGTAAAGTTATTTTCCTAAATGTTATTGGCAACAGCAGAGAATGCTTTCTTCTCTTCCCTATTATAGCTGTGAAATTCCATCCAGTAGAACCATCCTAAGCAGTTTGGAAAATTACCACTGCCTTCATCTAGCAATAGCAGCAATAATCTCTGGTGAGAAATTAAGGCAATTGGTTGCAGGCAAGACTCACTGATACTATGATCCTGGAGCCAGACACAGCAGAGAAAAACAAATGAACATGGCCCCTGCTTATGTTTTGGCTGGTCTCTAGAGTCAAATAAGCATAAAAGAACTGTAATATTTGTTAAAATTCAGTATCATCCTATCAACAGTGGAACATGGAGCAAAGAGAGTATGAGTCTGGAAATACATATGGTCCTTAACTGGTCTTGAAGTGTCCAGAGGAAACCTGAATAGTTTTGACTAGTTCAAAGCACAGTCTAATCTGAAGTAGGTGCTCTTGCCTACTAACTACAGTTTCCTTATTGAAGTTGTGTGATTCACTTGAAGTGTTTTGCTGTAGCAAACTGGTTAGCTAATTTAAATAATGAACCCAGACCCGTTATTTGTTCCCCAGACTTCTTTCAGTAACAGTTAGTTTCTTTCCTTTCCCATATCCAAAACACAGCTATTAAAACAGGAACATTTTAATAATTTTGGGAAACTCAAGAGAATCCCTCCAAAGTATAAAATATGAATTGAGCATGGTAACATGACTCATGGTTTAAACATATTCTAGCCAATGTTTAGGGCCTCTGCATGGAATAACTCCAGTGACATCATTTATAACATTTTTTTTTTTACACAGATGGAACTTCTAAACTATTAGTCTGGTTCAAAGAAAGAATAATTCTGAGAGAAGGGGTAATGAGGTAATGAGGGGTAATATGTCAAGGAAACATGGACTATGTGAAAAGCCTTGACCCAGATAAAAGAAGAGCATGTTAATGAACAAAGAGAGAGAGAGAGAGAGAGAGATGAAATAATAATCTAGTTTGGAAAACATGCTAAAACACTATCCAGTCAATCAGGGAGACAAATTATATTCATGTCTAAGATCACAAAAATGACAGGGTTGAGCTCTGGCAGTGAAAAGAACCTCAGTTTCCTATTCTTTTTTCTTTTTTTTAAAGATGTCTTTTTCTGCAGTTAAGCATTTTTTTATTTTATTTTTTCAGTGTTCCAAGATTCATTGCTTATGCCCCACACCCAGTTCTCCATGCAATACGTGCTCTCAGTACCCACCACCAGGCTCTCCCATCCCTCCACCCCCTTCTTTACAAGACCCTCAGTTTGTTTCTGAGTCCAAAGTCTCTCATGTTTTTTTTCCTCTCCCCGAACTACCCTACTTCCCATTTCCTTTCCTTCTCCTACTGTCCTCTGTATTACCCCTTATGCACCACAAGTAAGTGAAACCATGTGATACTTGACTTTCTCTACTTGGCTTATTTCACTCAGCATAATCTCTTCCAATCCAGTCCATGTTGCTACAAAAGTTGAATATTCATCCTTTCTGATGGAGGCGTAGTATTCCATTGTAAATATGTACCACAGAGCTACCCTATGACCCTGCAATTACATTACTGGGTATTTATCCCAAAGATACAGATGTAGTTAAAAGAAAGGCCATATGTACCCCAATGTTCATTGCAGCAATGGCCACAATCGCCAAACTGTGGAAAGAGCCAAGGTGCCCTTCAACAGATGAATGGATAAAGATTTTATTTATTTATTTGACAGAGAGAAATACAGCTAGAGAGGGAACAGAAGCAGGGGGAGTGAGAGAGGGAGAAGCAGGCCTCCCGCCAAGCAGGGAGCCAGATGAGGGGCTCAATCCCAGGACTCTGGGATCATGACCTGAGCCGAAGGCAGTCGTTTAACCAACTGAGCTACCCAGGCGCCCCTCAGTTTCCTATTCTTGAAGTCTCTAATAGTTTGCTTCTTTATCTCTACTTCCATCTTGTTCAGCCATTCCCACACTTGTTCTTCACATTGGAGTGAGAGGTTTTTTGTTTTGTTTGTTTTTAATGTAAACCAGATCATGTTGTCACCGTGACTAAAACCTCACAGTCATTCCTACATGATTTAGCTTGTCTATCAGGGGACACCATCTGACATGTGCTTCCCTCTCCATCTCTTGCTGATTTATTTTTTTACCTTCTTATCACTGTATCCCCTATTCCATATGCTCAACTTCTTTGCCTTCCTTTTTCTTGAATAAGCCAAGAATATCTCTATTGTAGGACTAGTGTACTTTCCTATTTCATTATATTTTATTTTATTTATGTAACCTATGATTAGCTCAGATTATCTAATTTTTTTATTTGCTACGTCTCCTGCATCCTCTCTCTGTCTAGCTCTTTTTTTTTTTTTAAGATTTTATTTATTTATTTATTTGACAGAGAGAAACACAGCTAGAGAGGGAACACAAGCAGAGGAACTGAGAGAGGGAGAAGCAGGCTTTCCACCGAGCAGGGAGCCCGATGTGGGGCTCGATCCCGGGTCTCCAGGATCATGACCTGAGCCGAAGGCAATCGCTTAACCAGCTGAGCCACCCAGGCACCCTCTCTCTGTCTAGTTCTTTGAGGTATTTGCTCCAGCAAGAACTTTGCCTGCACATAGTAGTCACTCATATATTTAATAAAGAAATCAGTATTACCTGCCTAACTCAATATTGCTTTATCAATAATTTCAGGTCTCAATTGTTCCAGAAATAAGCAAGAGGAACTGCTATTTTGAACTTAATTATTTGTAACAACAACAAAAAAACCTGATTGAGTCAATGGGAGTGATAGTAACTTCGGAGAATGTGAACAATGTTCTTGGAGTTAAAAATAAAGCTGTGGAAAGGAATTCTGGGGGACAATCAGACATCCACCCAGGACTTCAGGAAAGTACATCTCAAAAAGTTATGAGACAAATTAGGCATGACTACATGTCCAGAGATTCTAAAAGGGAAGATTGCTTCAGAGAAATGGAAGAATAACAATGGAATTTTGATAATACATAGGTTGATTATATTTTTTTAAACAACAACAACAAAAAATAGAGCCTGAGGTACTGTCTGGGATGAAATCATATTTAAAAAGACATGCACAAAATACAGAATAAACAGTGTATAACTAAAATGAAAACAAGAGTGCCATAAATCCATAAGAATCCAACTCAAAGTCCAAAATGGAGTAGGAATAAAAAACAATATAAAATCTAGAGTTAAAACTCAGAGTGGAAAGAACATGAAGAACCAGATACACTCGGGTGAAGCAGAGTAATGTTAGTATAAGACTAACCTCTTTTCTTTTTTTAATATTTTATTTATTAGACAAAGAGAGAGAGAGCAAAAGATGGGAGAGCAGCAGGAAGAGGGAGAGGGAGAAACAGGCTACACATGGAGCAGTGAGCCTGATGTAGGACTCAAGTCCAAGGTCCTGGGAATCATGACCTGAGCTGAAGACAGACATTTAACCTACAGAGTCATCCAGGTGTCCTAAGACTAAACTCTTGGTTATTGTTTTGTTTTTAACTCTCATATAAAGAAGAATTATTCTTGAAGTGAAAAAAAAAATACATGGAGAAAAGGAAAATAAAGCATAAGATAGATAAAGACAAATAAATTAAAGGGAAGAGCAATATAACCCAAAATATTAAAACAATTTATAATCACACAAACTTTAAGGAATCATAGGGAACAGTAAACGGGGTGGGGGGCTTCGCAAGAGCCCACAAGAGATAAAATGAATCTTTGAAACTACATACTTACTGATTTGGGTCCTTCATGGTAAAATTATAAAGCATGTTATTAGAGGTGTAAGAGAGTATATCTTAAAGTGTACTCCATGAACCAGGAACATGGCAGGATGTTAAAACAAACTAAAACACCAACTACCACCTAGATTTCCTTATACAAATAAACTTGGGAAATGTGGATTAACTGAACTCAAACGAGACTTATTGTCACTTCCACACTCCTCAGTTTATAATGTGCAATATATACTGAGACTTGAGAAGGGAATGTAGTATGTGGTATCTCTCAAACTTATCTGATCATGGAAAATTTTTCCTTTTTTTCTCTTTCAGCATCTCATGGAATTAACATCTTGAAGGATATAATTTGGAAAATGGTGTTCTAATGCTACAAAGTTTTATACTTGGAAAATGGTGTTCTAATGCTACAAAGTTTTATACTTTATACATGCTACAAAGTTTTATGCTTAGATCTCTTACATTCAACACTTATACTAGCAATTTAAATGAAAATAAGAGGGCCTTATTATTTTTTTTTATCACATCTACAGCCAACACAAAGCTGGAAGAGATGGTTAATATAATGGAAATCTGAATCAAGTTTTAAAAATATTATGACAGGTTGAAATATTGGGCTGAACCTAATAAGATATTATTGGTTTCCAAGATTATCACACAGGATAAGAGACACCTGCCACAACAGCAATTTCTATGAACAAAATCTAGAGGGTTTGCTTGACTATAAATTCAATATGAGCCAATAGTGTGTGACTCTTACAAACAAAGCAACATAGCAAAACTGTTAAACTGGGATGTTTTCACAGATGAAAAAGGAGATAGGCAGGCATTTCTAACTGGTCTTCATTCCAGTCACACATTTGGAAGTTGAAATTAGAGACTGGAATGTGCTCAGAGCAGGACCACAAAAAAGAGGTGTCTGGGTGCCATGTCACAATAGGAACATAAAACTGGAAATGTTTGGCTTAGATAAAAAAATATTTGCATCAAGTTCCATATAAGGAAAAACATTCTTTGATTATTCACATTTCAAGGAAAACAAAGTAAAATTCTGACTTACGAGATAGTGAGCTCCTTATTGCTGAAGATCTTCAAGTTAGGCTGAGTAATTATCTTTCCAGGATGTTGTAGGAAGAATTCCTATACTGATTCCTACTTTCCTAGTTTAAACAATTTCTAGGAGTCTAATCTATTATGCATTTCAATATGGTTTTTCTGTTCACTGATCTTATTCACATATAGTACTCTAAAATGGTAGACCTGGAACAAACCTCAGAGGTGTTTGTAGGACTCCACTTTTTAGAAGTGAGAAACCTTTTCCTGTCTTGGCTTGCATGGAGTCAGCTCACAGGTCTGGGAGACCCAAAAATTGAGAGTTTTTTTGTATCCTGGCAGTTGTACCCAACAGCTCTGCGGCAGTCACATGCCACAAAAATGAATATACTGAGTTACACCAGAAGCATTATGGCTATGGTTTGGGTCACCATGAGAAAAAAAGAAAGAAAGAAGGTCAAGAGGCTCATGAGCAATCAAAGAAGACAAAAAAGATGATTGGTCTGAAAGCTAAGCTCTACCATAAACAGCACTATGATGAGAAGATACAAATGAAAAAGACTATCAAGATGCATGAAAAGAGAAATGCCAAACAAAAGAATGATGAAAAGACTCCACAGGGAGCAGTACTTGAGTATCTATTGGACAGGGAGGGACAGTCCCAAGCTAAAATACTTTCCAAAATGATTAAACAAAGACAAAAAGAGAAAGCAGGAAAATGGGAAGTCCCTTTACCCAAAGTTCATTCCCAAGGAGGAAACAAGTATTAAAAGTTATTCAAACAGGAAAGAGGAAGAAGAAAGCATGGAAGAGGATGGTCACTAAGGTCTGCTTTGTTGGAGACAGATTTATTTGAAAGCCACCTAAATATGAAAGATCCATTAGGTCAACGAGCTTACATTTCAAAAAGGCCCATGTAACACATCCTCAATTAAAACCCACCTTTTGCCTGCCAATACTTGGTGTAAAAAAGAATCCTTCATTCCTACTATATACAACTTTAGATATTATTACCAAAGGTACTATAATTGAGATGAACACGAATGAGTTGGGCCTATGACACAAGGAGGCAAAGTTATCTGGGGCAAATATGCCCAGGTTACTAACAATCCTGAAAATGATGGATGCATAAATGCAGTCCTGCTTGACAGAAGTTTCAGACGAGTAATTCCTTGTAATCATGGAAGATTACACACAAGTCAGGAAGACTACCATTACTGTGATGGTTCCGAATACTACCAAACAGCCTTACATATCTGCGGTCATCAAGAGAAGTATTTATTCTGTTGTGAAAACCATTAAAATAGACATTTATTAAAATAGAGGTGAGAAACTAAGGCTCAGAAAATTTTCTCTCTTTCATTTGCCAGGTATTTCCTGGGTACAAGGCCCTAAAATATGTACTGTAGTCAATACCAACATGAACAAGAAGGCTTGCTTGCCATCAGCTTATAATTTAGTGTAGAAGACTGATGAAAAATCAACATAAATGCAGGGACACAAAATATGTATAGTTGAGGGACAAGCATTCATTCTGATTGGCAAATCAAGAAATGTGGAGGTTGGAAAGGTGTTCTAGCTGAGAAAACATTAGCAGACTCAGAGAAAGGAAAGTGTTTGGGAAGCGCCTTCTTTGGAGTTGGAAACAGTCTCATATAAGATCAATTGAAGGGAAAAGACAGTGTAGTCCTTGGGAATAGACTCAAGTCCATTTGAATCAGGAATACCAAGTTCTTGGTTCTAGCTATCTTGGATATGGTCTCAAAGGCTGAGAGGTTTCAGGTGGGCATATCCTTTTAGGCAACAAATTAATTGCCCCATGGGAAAGGGCACAAAATAGGGCTGAAGTGAGATCCTCTAGAGTTTAGGGCCAAGGACAGGAGCCCTTCTTGGCTTATGGTAGGAATTTTTATTTCATTCTATGGCCTTTGAGAGCTGTTTGAGTTTTCTGCAGAGGGAAGTGGCGTCATTTACCTAGGTCATGCTGATGAACGTGGAATGCATTTTTTCACATCCTTAGTCCAATATGTCCTCCATTACTCCACACTGTACCTATTATTATCTATTAGGATCTGTGTTCAACATTGATTGAATTGTAAGTTAACATTTATGGGTATATATTATAAAGACTATCTTTTAAATATAGATCTAAAATAATACACATAAAGATTTCCAAGAGGATCAATCAATGTCTATCTACATTAAAGACCTATTTTAGTTAAGGGGGTAAGAAACATGAAGAATAAAGTAACAGAAGTTATAAATCAGTCCAAAAATGATGTGCCAGGCAGTACTCTTGGCCCTGAGGTTATATCAATGAATAAAACATGTAAATCTCCAACCCTCATGCAGAATTTAGTTTCTTGCAATTGTAAGATTAGAAGGTGTTTACCATTCCCTGACACATGGCCCTCTCTATAACATGGTAGTTGCTCATTCAAGGTCAGAAAAATCAGGTCTCTTCTGCTTCCAGCTTCTAACGTCTATCTCTGACCTCTAAATTCAAATTTACCGTGTTTATGTGATTAAGTCAGGCCCACCCAGATCATCTCTGTTTTTATTAATCCAAGTCAGCTGCTCGGTAATCTTAAGTACATCTGTAAAATTTTTAGTAACTAAAAGCAAAATCTGCAGTATTTAAATCTGTAATTAAACTCTTTTGCTATCTAATATAACATAATCACAGGAATGATACCTCATCATATTCATAGATTTATCCACACTAAAGGGAAAGAGATTACATAACAGTGAGGTACTGCGGGGGAGGGGGTCATCTTAGAATTCTGTGTACTACAGGCAGTAAAGGAGCTCGAGGATTCATTTCTGCCTATCTTTGGTTTTATGTTTTCCATTCAGTAGTTCTCTCATCTAGTATATATTTACTGAGCACTAATTATATGTACACAGCACTAGGGAGTAAAGCTGAGTAAACAAGTAAGACTTCCTTCCTTTGAAGGAAGTCATTGCCTTCAAAGATCAAAACATCTAGAAAAGACATTTTGATTAATAATAGTAATAATAAAGCAGGACAATAATGCAATAAGATAAGTAAGCAAACCTGAAGATTTTGCACAGAAAAAAAAATCAATTATCTAAAAGGGCCATATGACATTGTAAAAATGATGCAAGACCTTGTGTATTAGCAGGGCTCTTCAAACTCTTCTGAATAATAGTCTTTATCTTGAGACTTTCATGGAAGGAATGAAGACATATTTTCCTTACTGATACTAGTTTGCTTCTATTTAATACTATGAATGCCATTTCCCTGCATCTACTAAGATGCAACTTACTGGGTATGGCTACTTACTCCATAGGGAAACCAACTTCAGTTAAGTCTATAAAGTGAAACTGATGAGTCCATGAAGAGATCTTTCAACTTTCATAGATGGGTTAAAAAAAAATCCTGGTTTCTATTAACAATAAAATAAACAATTGGTTTTAAACTTCCTTCCATTTGCAGCTTGGAAATACAGGTTAGGTCATACCACTAGTAAATCTGTAGCAAGATCCCACAGGGCAGTAAAAGACAGTGAACACATTCATTTTTTTGGCTTACATATAGGGGAAGTACATGGTTGCCTGAGCTCCCAAGGAACAACCCTGTACAGTTCTGTTTGTAGTTACACATGGTCTGTATAAACAGATGAAGGGTCCTTGGCTTCCTTTTGAACCAGGAAGGGTAGTGAGATCGTAGCAGCCAAAAGCAAAACACTGATTGTTGGCTACAAACAAATTTGATCAATGGTCTGGGAGTTTCAACTTGCCATTCTATTCATCTTGTGCCAGCCACTGCTGTGCACCCTGTTTGATTTAGGGACTAGCTATTCATCACCCCTTGGTTTTCTCATCAAACACAAGGGTGCCAACAGACTGCTTGTTGCCTCAAGGTAGCAGGTGGCAATGTTGGCTGTTAAACAGTCAGCAAAACGTCAATCTCACTCTCTCCTTTGTTCTTGAAAAACATATAACTAAATGGAAGCCTATTTCCCCTATCTCCCAAATTTTTTTAACTCTCAGACAGTTTGAAAACAAAAAACAAAAAACTTAACAACATGAAAGTTTTTTATAGCTCGGAACCTAATTGATATTTATTTCAAGAATAAACAAATTAGTTATTCATAGAGTCTTTCTGATATATTGGAAAATTGTTTTTCCTATAAAATGAAATATAGTAATTATTTTTTTGTTATAAGATTTTAAGTAACTGATCATTTCATTAAGTGATCTATCATGTCATCCACAGGGTTTCTTAACCTTAGCATGCTGGCATTTGGGGCCATATATCTTTCCAAACTTTCCAAACACAATGGGAACACTGTCAGTTATTTGCCTAGAGTACCTCAGAATTCCTTTATGGTTTCTTTCTGTACATCCATCCCCCAGCTCCTCTGTACTGTGCCCCTAATGGCTTACTCCAGCACCACACTTCAGGGGCCTGCTCTTCGGTGAGTGAAGTTGCTCTGTTCACAGGTGCAGAGGGAGGGGAGTGCCTGGGAGTTAACAGCTACTAGGATAGCTCAATGCTTAGGGGATCAGCTGGTAAATAATTTTTGCTTTAGTCTACCCTGAAGAAAGGCTGAGATTGGGACTAGGTTTGACTCCTCCTTTGTATACCCTCATCAACTTCTGTAATAAATTAACTACACAATCAGATAAATATTTTAAAGAGATCCTTCTGGCTGGAGAACAGACGGTTCACTGAGATTATAAGAATATAAAACTGGCCCCCTAAATACTGAACATATTATAGTTCTCTGGAACTATAATCTTAGGGACTGGGGGAGGTATGTAGTCCAACCTTCACTCAAAGCAGGAACCTCTTCTAAAGAATCCATTACAGATCAGCTTCAGCCTGAAGATCTGGAAGTTCACCCTTAACAATGACAGTCATTCTTTTTCATATAATTGTAACTGTTAGAAACTTCTTCCCATAATGAACTTAAATGGGCCTGTCATGAGTTTTGCCCATTATTCCCAGTATGCTGTCTAGAATTCTGCAGATAAAAACTATTATTTGTCCATATGTGATTAATTTTATGTGTCAACTTGACTGGGCCACAAAGTGCCCAGACATCTGACCAAAGGTACTCTTCCTTTCTGACTACTTGAGGTGGGACATTGGTCTTCTTCTGCCTTTAAACACAAAATGAAAACTCAGCTCTTCTTAGGTCTTGAGCCTGTAGGCTTCCAAGCCTTTACTGTATACCACCATATCTGGATCTTCAGCTTGCTGTCTGCAGATCTTAGGACCTCTCAGCTTCCATAATTACACGAACAAATCCGTATAATAAATGCTGCTGTAAATATTGCTGTAAATGTTGGTTCAGTTTCTCTGCAGTAACTAACACAACATGAAAACTTTCATGCAGGGATTTCCCTATGGAGTCTGATGTAAGAGCAACTGATATCCTAAATATATCACATCCTCTCTGGATTGTCATATATCGATGCCATTGACTATACTACTTTGGATTAAGGAATTGTACCTCCACGAAAACTTTGCTTAAATGTACATTTACATAAGAATTGCATGAGAAGATAATACATTAATTCAAGAATAATTTTTATTTTACCATCAGAGCTTTGACTAGGTGAGATACAAGAAAGTATTGTTTAATGCGAGATGTGGAAGGCCTGATAAGAAGACTCATGCAGGAAGTAAGGCTCTAGTATGGTTCTGTAATTCAAGGTTCTAGAAATCCTGAGGATGGCATGAGGTGTTTGAGAAGGGTTTAAGAAGGCAGACAAAAAACTTCTGGTCATTATTTTTTTCTCAGACTGGCCCAGCATAAAAAAGTTCCCACTGATAATTTTCACTGATGTCTAGTTTACACATACTTTTAAAAGAAATTAATACATCTAATATTTTTTTGCATACATTTTTCAGACATGAACAATTTCCTTTGGTCACCTTTTATGTGGTAAATCCAGCTATTAGGGACAGAATCAACAGAGTACTCTCCTTGGTAATAAGACAGTTGCTAAGACAGACATTAATTTCAGACTTGGTTGGAAACTTTAGGATAAAATTCTATAAAAGACAAGGAAATAAAACCTAATAGACTTAAATTATAATCATCCATGTAGTCTAGTATTTTAAAACCCTGGGGTAGAGAGATTCCACATGTCTTACACATGTGAAGAATTTTTGTGTGTTAGCAAGAATGGTTATTTCCTGGGAAAAATTAATATCTGCATGAGAAGATTACTTTCATCTATTTTTAACCTTGGCCATTTCTCTTTATGTATACTTAATAATTAATGAGTTAAAAAAGGATTTTAAAAATTATAACAGGCACTGAACCATTTGAAGACTTAGATGTCTTAACTGTATTCATTTATTTCACTTACACCACTGTATATTTGATAGTAATTTTCCTTTGGCTACATACCAGTATCATTTCTAACTTTAGTTAACTTTATTTATACACATATTCTTGAAAAGAATGTCTATCATTTCTAATTTACAGACCAAAATTATTTTATTAATCTTCTATTATACTAAATTATTGGTATTTATTTCAATCTCACCTAAATTTCATCACCTTTTAAAATAGAGAACACTGTCTGAAGCTCCAAAGAGCTGGTTAAAGTCCAGGAATTAAACTATGGCTAGGTGACCTTGAGGAAAGTCATAACATCTTTTCAGACCTGCTGCTTTTCCTTATATGTCAAAAGAAGCTTTAAAGAATATGATTTTTTTTAAGATTATGATTTCTGAAACCACTCCCAACTAGGGTATTCTAAAATTAAAGTGTACTCTTTCAACACTAGTTATATGTATGCTCTTGTCTTAGCAGCATTTATTTTTTAAAAAATTCAAGTGAATGAAAATAGTAAATACAATTTCAAATACTTATAGGAATGCTAGAAATAAGTTAAGACATCTCTAGCACATTAACGTTACAATCTACAAGCTTATAAGGTGATGGGAAATGTCAGAATATTTGGAGTAGGGATAGGTAGGAATGACATCTTCCCTTTATCATGCCAATTCAGTAGGTTCAGAGTATACTTCAGCTTCCTGTGATTTTAGGAGAGCAGAAATTCTCCCTTCATTCTACATTCCCTATGGGTACTAGGCTTACATCCCAGTTTTAGTGGGAAATTATCTTTTCACTGAATTATGAGTTATTTTGGCTTAGATTACCCACATGGACTTAGCCTCTTCTATTTTTTTTTGTACCTAACATCCTGAGAATAAATAACTATGAATTACTTACTGAATAATCACATACAGAGTGACTCATGAGCTCATGAGGATACAAAGTCAGATACTAACAAACATTACTCTTAAATGGATGATCTAATTGAAGAGATAGACGTAAAAGTAAATATGGCACAAATATGCTAATTGAAGCATGTGTTAAGTAAAATGATAATACAGAATCAAGGAAAATTTCACTGAGTAGCAATGCTTGATCTAGTTTTGAAGAGATGAATAGTATATTTCCAGGTGGGTTTGGGGTATTGAGAATATGAAGCAGAGGGGTGCCTGGGTGGCTCAGTTGATTTAATAACTGCCTTTGGCTCAGGTCATGATGCCAGGATCCTGGGATGGAGCCCCACATGGGGCTCCCTGCTCAGCAGGAGGCTTGCTTCCCTCTCTCTAGCTCCCTCTGCTTATGTTCCCTCTCTCACTGTGTTTCTCTCTGTCAAATAAATAAATAAAATCTTTAAAAGAGAGAGAGAGAGAGAGAAGATGAAGCAGAATTAAGACTCTGCCAGGTCCCAAGTAGTAGAAACAGCACATACAAAGGCACATGGGGCTAGAAAAGCCATGGTCTTTTGGGCAACTGCACAAAGAAATTTGGTATGTGTGAAGCTTAAGGATGAGAAGAAGCTAGCAAGGTAAGCTGGAGAAGTAGGTTATAGGTAGGTATTTCAAGCCAATTTCTAATATATAGACATACATTCTCTTACTGTTACTGGATACCAGTAGCAGGCACTAAAATCAAAAGACATATTTATACTCCTAAATTTTTGGTGACAATTTTACCAATTTTATGGTGAAGTTGTATTTTTAAGTACTTAACTTGTGCAAATTTATCATACAAGAACCATGAGACAGGCTCTATAAGAAGGCAAAACAAGGGGCGCCTGGGTGGCTCAGTTGGTTGGGCCACTGCCTTCAGCTCAGGTCATGATCCTGGAGTCCCAGGATCAAGTCCCACATCGGGCTCCCAGCTCCGTAGAGAGTCTGCTTCTCCTCTGAACTTCTCCCCTCTCAGGCTCTCTCTCACTCACTCTCTCAATAAATAAATAAAATATATTT
>PITA01005229.1:0-113184 GCA_004023965.1 Spilogale gracilis | reverse complement strand
GAGTAAAGCAAGACAAAAACAGGAATGAAATGATGTAAGAAAAAAGAACAACATAAATCAGAACTATAGAAATTCAGAAATTGGGTGTTAACTCATGAAAGAACCAGAGATAAAGGAAAATTATCTTTAAAATGAAAAGTGATGATCTCAGAGTCATGGAAAGGCCATGATCCCAGAGTCTTGGAATCAAGCCCGCATCAGGCTCCCTGCTCAGCGGGAAGCCTGCTTCTCCCTCTCTCACGCCCCCTGCTTGTGTTCCCTCTCTGGCTGTGTTTCCTTCTGTCAAATAAATAAATAAATAAATAAAATCTTTTAAAAAATTAAAAAAGAGAAAATGGAAAAATAAAAATAATAAAATAAATAAAATAAAATAAAAATTACAGTTAAATGAAGATGTAAGAGAATTTGAGGGAAAAGGACAAATATTGAAGTTTGGAAATGAAAATCTAACCTAGGAACAACAGGAGTCACTGAAGGGAAAAATGTGACAAAGAAACAACAAAAACCAAAACAAAGCAAGGAATACATCATTGACCCAGAAGAACAGTAGCAAGGCACGTTTTTGGAAAATTACTGGTATTTATTTATTTATTTATTTATTTACTTATTTATTTTAAAGATTTTATTTATTTGACAGAGAGAAACACAGCCAGAGAGGGAACACAAGCAGGGGGAGTGAGAGAGGGAGAAGCAGGCTTCCCGCAGAGCAGGGAGCCCGATGTGGGACTTGATCCCGGATCTCCGGGATCATGCCCTGAGCCGAAGGCAGTTGCTTAACCAACTGAGCCACCCAGGCATCCCAATTACTGGTTTTTAAAGAGAAAGAAAAAATTCTTTAGGCATCATGGGCATGTAGGCAAAGAAGTAACATGAGATTCTTAACAGACTCTTCAACAGCAATACCTTAAGGCAGAAGGAAATGGTATAATATAGGTAAGCTCCTCAAAGAAAGTACAAACCAAGAATTTATATCCAGCAAAACTGACCTTCTGCTGTATAGACCAATTATTACCTTGCAAACACTCAGTATTTTTTCCACGAGCTCTTCCTGAGTTGTCTACCAAGAATGAGCTCCAGCCCAACAACAGGACTGGAGAGCTGTTGCCATGAGGACTGATAGTAGGCACACTCTTTACTTGGAGAAATGATACTAGATGATAGTTAAAAGAAAAATGGTTTCTAGTGCCTATATGTTCTAACAGTGTAGCTATAGTACAGTCCCCCAAAGAGGTGGTGGTGGGGGGCCGGGCACAGTGGATGTGAACATTTTTGTATCCATTTCCAGTATTCTAGTTGGTAGCAACAAGTTTACCATTGTTATTCCGAGACTGTTACATGTATAAAGTGGCAAATCAGTTATTGTAGAACCTTTCAAATTTCGCATCTCCTGATATATACATATATATGCAAGGTTTAAACATACATACTCTATAATCTACATTAATAAACATGTAATAAAACATATGTCTATAAAATACCTAATTCTAGTCACTAAAAAGACCTAGAAACAATGGCCAGTCTAGTAGCTGTGAGCATACATAACACTCAGCTTATAGTCTTACAATGCCCTTTTCTTTAAAAAAAAAAAAGATTTTATTTACTTATTTGACAGAGAGAAACACAGCTAGAGAGGGAACACAAGCAGGGGGAGTGGGAGAGGGAGAAGCAGGTCTCCCACTGAGCAGGGAGCCCGATTTGGGGCTCGATCCTGGGACCTTGGGATCATGACCTGAGCTGAAGGCACAGGCGTAATGACTGAGCCACCCAGGCGCCCCCGTAATACAAAGTTTTTAAAAGATGAAAACAGAACTACCTACCTCATAGTGTATGTGTGTGTGCATAGACATATGTTTGAATATCCGGCTTCTGGTACATAGTAGATACTCAGTAAATATGATTCCTCTTCCCTGTTCATCCTGTGAAACACCCTTACCTGTGTGACCAATGCTAACATTACTAACCTGTATGACTAATCAAAAATACGTACTACTCATTAAGTGGTTATTATGTGCCAGGAACTGTTCACAGTACATCTAATCTAACAGCATCCTCACAATTCTCTTATTATTCTTCCCATTTTACAGAGAACAAAACTGAGAGTCGGAGAGGTCACCTGTGGTCACAGAGAAGGTGGTAAAGTAGCCTGGTTTTGAACCCGGGCAGTCTGCCTCCACAGTCCCTACTCACTCACTGCACATGTAACACACCGGTTTTCATTGGTGTCCAGTGAATGTTTGGAGACATGACTTCCCCTTACGGAATGCCTGCCAGTGTGTGTGCCATCTCTCGACGACACTCACTCCCTGAGTCTCAGAACAAGCCTGGCGGGTGGAGGTGCCGGTTAGTTTGCATTTGATGGGTGGGAAAACCCGGACTCGGGAGGCAAGGGAACTTGCGCAAAGTAAACGGCAGTTGGTGGGGGTTGGGCATTGTGGATGGGGAGGGTTCATAGTCTTTGGCCCTTGGGATTCTAAAGAACAAAATGTTCCATACTCTTGAACAGATGCTCATCTGATGAATGTGACCCAGTCTGAGGTCATGGGTTTGCCCAACCAGCCGTCCAGAGCCTGACTTGGCCTGAGAAGTATCCAGACGAGGGCTGGGAGAAGTCGAGGCCTTGGCAAGCACCAGACATGCCTGACCCCAACCAGGGGATCATGCGAAGCTTGTGACCCATGGGCCTGGTGTGCCTCAAGGAGCCAGAGACTTCTGTTACTCTCTGTACCAGACTTCTCACTCACAAGCCTTGGAGTCAGGGCCCAGAACTGGGCTGCCCACTTCTCTGAGCTTGAGATAAAGATTTGAGTGGGGCTGGCTGTGCGAACTTCCCACAAGAGGTGAGAGCCCAGCTGTGTTTTTCTGGTCACACATTGATTTTTAAATCTGAGTCAGCATGACTGTTTGGAGGAACAGGCTGCCCTCTCTGTTCCCAGGGGCCGTAGAGCCTGGCTAGGCTGAAGCATTTCCAAAACAGGGCCTGGAATGGTAGGGGAGCTCAAGAGGGGTGGAGACTCCGCAGCCCCTGCCCCACCAATACCAGCATAAAAGCCCACCCAGACCGCTCTCCATTGCATTAGTAACAGCCAGCAGTACTGAATCCTTACCAAATGCTGGTGCTGAGCTATATACTTTATAGGTATTCACCCCACCAGTCTTGTGGAGATGCTGTGAGGTAGGGGCTCTTATGAGCATCATTGGACAGGGGGAAAACTGAGATCAGGAGAGGAAAAATCACTTGTCAGGGGTCACACAGAGATGGTGTTTCAGCTCTTTGATCGTGGGATCCTAGAGAGTCAGATCTGGCAGCACCCTATAGGTCACTTGGCCCCCACAGTGACCCTGTGGTGTAGGTATTGTCATCTTTAGGAAGATATGTGAAAATGGAGGCTCGGGGAGGCAGGTGGGACTTGTACAGTGTTGCTCTAAAGCTTGGCTGTCAGCCACTGGTAACTTTTCAAGAGCATAGTCCAAAGCCCACAAGTGCTAAAATTTGGTCATGACCAGTTAAAACCCTGATATGTATTATTATCCTATTACCCCCTACATTCACCCACAGTTCTCTGGTGGCAGGGCGAGGGGGCGACAATCCTTTGGTGGCCTTCTTCTTGGAAGAGTGGAATGGAATGGTGGGGATCTTGGCAAGAGACAGTTTGAAGAGCTTAATGTGGGCAGGGACGTCTGGAGTTTGGGAGAAATGGGCTGCCCAGCTGTGCTGGTGAAGGAGCTAGAGCGTGTGGGTGTGCTGAGGTCAGCCCGCACACCCACTGCTCCAAGGCAAAGAGGCTGCTGCGGTGTTTCCCACAGACCAGCATGAGCAGAGTGCATCTACAAGGGGTCCAAGCTTACCCGTTGGTCACTTGAGACAGTGCAGTCATGTCCCACAGGACTTTGTGTAGGGGCAGAAACCGACCCACCTCGGTTTGAATCCCAGCTCTTCCCTTTACATCTGCTGTCTGTCTGACCTCGGAGGGCTCCTTCTTTGAGCTTCAGATTCCTAGGGCTAAGGAAGGAGTTTCCAGAGACCCCTAGGAAGAGAGATGCATCCATCAAGGTCAAAGAAGAAGGGCCTATGGTTTGGCCATCTCCATGAGCCCACAACAGCATCTCATGACAGAAGGGGGCAACTTAAAATGCGTCTTAGAGAGCTCAAAGCCAGCCAGGATGGTAGCAGGTCAAGGGAGACCCTTCTCCCCTCTCCATGTCTACCCAGCCCTCTCAGCCCCACAGGTGGGGAAGGGGAGGAGAAGGGGAGGAGTCTCTCACACGCCCTCCCCCACCGCAGCAGGCTGAGAGCCTGAAGCAGGACCTAGTTGGTCCAGGGGAGAAGCTTTACACCCAAATCAAGCTGGGAGTAGTGATCAGTAGCTTTACTGGACATTCTAATTTCTAAATCGATAGTGTGTGTGACCTAAAGTGATTATAGAATTGTCTGTTTCTGGGGAATGAGCAAAAGAGTCACAGGGATGAGTTTTCACCTAGTGACAGAAAATGTCTCGCCACTGAATAAATTTTAAAAGGGACACTGGGAGACAAAAACAAAGGTGTGTTTAGATTATGTCACAAGTCCAGTTTGTTCCACAAGCTGGGTGCAGCAGGATGGACGATTCTCCAAAACAAGCCTGGAAGTGGATGCTTCTAGATGCCCTATAGCCTGCTTCATGCGGCAGGGAAGAAGTGCGGGTGCCTCTGGGGATCTCTGGAGTCCTTCCCCCAGAAGGCCTGCACTCCCCCCCGCCCCCACCCAGATGTTTCCGTGGTTGGCATCTGTTGTCTAATTCTGTCTCCTTCCCCTCAGAAGTCACCTCACCCAAGAGGTTATCCTCCTCCCCGACACTGGTTTACAGCCAACCACCCAGAAGAGATACAAAAGGCCAGCCCCCTTGCCAGACTTTACCTGAGGGCAAGTCTCTGCTTCCTGCTTTCCTCCCTCCCTTATGGGTTCCACTCTTAACAAATCATGTGGACTACATCCCTGCCTCAGGCTCTGTTTCCAGGGAACCGGACTGAAGAGCACTCTGAGCCTCAGGAAGCATTCTGCGACTGGGCCATTTTGCTAGCCCTGAGCCAGCTACCCCATTAGCAATTCTCCTGGACCCCCAATCAGATGCGCAGACTATCCCTTACCTGCTGTGAGACTGTGACCAGTGACTGCTCACCACACCTCAGTTTTCCTAAGTGGAAAATAGAGAAGAAAAATCACTAACAACAACCACTCCCCTCAGGGCTTTATAAAGATGAAGCATTCACACCTCTGAGCACAGTGCCTGTGACCATCACCACTGTTCCTATTCCTCGGGGCTAGGCACGCTGACCCCACACAAAGGAGGTGGCTGTTACCATCCAGTTTGAAGGTGTGTCCTGGGGTAAGGTCTCAGACCATGGGATGGCAGGGGGTCAAGCGTAATAAAACAGCCATCTCTTAGAAACATCTACGATCTGCTCATCCCTATACTATATGTTGGCTATTTGCTAGCTCACTGTGTCTTCACTACCCTTTAAAGCTATTATGATCATTCCACTCTACACAGGAGAAAACTGGGCTCCAGAAGGGCTAAGGGACCACCGGTGGGGGCCACAGGTGAAGAGACGCTAGTGCGTCTAGCTAGAATGGCTAAAATTAAAAAGATTGCTCTAGCAGCTGGGACTCTCTGTACACTGCTGGTGGGGATGCAAGATAGCGCAACTAGTTCAGAGAATAGTTTCCAGTGGCTTTTGAAAAAGTTAAACATATACTTACATGACTCAGCAGAGCCACTCCTCGGCACTTGCCCTCGGGTAATGCGAGTGCTGTCCACTCGGCGCAAGAATGTTCTTAGCCGCTGTATTTATAATGATTCCAAACTGGGTAAAACGGTGTCCATCCCCAGGGAAGTGTGATAAATGAAAAGAGCAAAATAAAAAGGAACAAACTATTGATACGTGCAACACCTGGGTGAAGCTCAGAATAATTATGCCCAATGAAAGAAGACAAACGAAAAGTGCACATCTTATACAATTCCATTTCTATAAAACTCCAGAAATGTTAAAGCAATCTATAGTGAAAAGAAAGTATTCCACAGAGACCGTGATGGGGTGGGCATGGGAGGGGGTGTGGATAAGGAGGAGATGGCTAACGCCAGGGCACCAGGAAACTTTTGGGGTGATGGAGACGCTCATCATCGTGATTGTGGTGATGGGTTCCTGGGTATGCACATATGTCAAAACAGATCCAGGTAAGCAGTTTAAATAAGAATTGTTCATTGTACATCAATTATGTCTCAATAATGCTGTTTTTTGTTTGTTTTATTTGTTTTTAAACTGGAGAGTGGCGCAATTAGTCTTTGAAGCCACGTGAGTCTGATGTGAAACCACTCAGGAGTTGGTGAGTGATTAAAAGCCCCCCTTTCTTGGCTGGAGATATAAAGTCAGCCCCAATGGCATCATTTCCAGGAAGACTTCCATCCCCTCCATGGTAAACTACAGCTTCTCAGAAATTGCGTCTCCCACTGCCTGGGCCCGCACTGCCCTTCTACTTGCCTTTAGGGTTTTTGTCAGGGGCTCCTTGCTGCACCTGGGGAACTTCCCTTGCAGTCTGCCCCATATTGTCCTTCAAATGTGCTGGTGGAGAGCTCGGGACCAGAAGTAGACCCACCTCGGTTTGAATCCCAGCTCTTCCCTTTACATCTGCTGTCTGTCTGACCTCGGAGGGCTCCTTCTTTGAGCTTCAGATTCCTCATCTGAATAATAGTAGAAGCTATGCGAGATCACCTCAAGGATCAAATGAGAGAGAGAGTTCCAGTTAACCAATTAGCATAGGGCCTGGTGTGTAATAAAGCACTCAATAAATGTTAACTATTATTGATCTTCACCTGGGCAGTGGCTGCTGACTGTTTAAGTTTCTCAGCCTTTGATTCAAGTACTTACCGCCTCAAGCTATATTTATTGACATGGAAGGATGCCCAAAGTATACTATTGTGGGCAGCGGGGTGGGGTGAGGGGGAGATGGGAAGCAGTGTACAAACAAGATACACCTCACGGGTCATTTTAGGGATTAAAAGGGAAGAAAATGGACATGTATCTCTTCGCCTGGTGTGTGACACAGCAGGAAGCACTCACTGAAAGCTAGCTGAGATTCTTGTTGATGTGAAAACATTTTGTAGCCTGTCTGTTGCTGCTTTTAAATATAATCATGTGAGTTCCTGGGAACAAGATGTTTGCAATTGTGCTGGGACAGCGAAACACAGAGACCTGTGCCTCACTTCTGCCTGCCTTCTCACAAACTTCAGGGGGCTCCTGTGGGCAGGGCTGGAGTTGGATTTGCGACCCATTAGTCCAGTGTGGATTTGGGTACTTTCTTCTGTGTCCTGGAGCAAAAGAAAAAGAAAGCACTGCCTTCTAGCATGGAGATTCCAAGCTTGACTAAAGGGTAGTAACTGAGGTGCTATGACAAAATGTGGACACTGGAGGGCACTCCAATCAATCTGCAATAGAGAAAATCACAAAAGGGGGTGATACAGTAATAATGATAATAATATGAATGCTGTGGTTACATTCAGCAATGGCTTCCACTTATTGAGTTCTTACCATGAGCTCTTCAAATGCACTAAGGGATCCACAACCTTTATCTTATTTTATCCTTTGGAGTTCCCTGTCAAATACCATTAAGATCTTAATGATCTTAAGAGTATCTTATTCTGGGCGCCTGGGTGGCTCAGTGTGTTGGGGCCTCTGCCTTTGGCTCGGGTCGTGATCTCGGGGTCCTGGGATCGAGGCCCGCATGGGGCTCTCTGCTCAGCGGGGAGCCTGCTTCCTCCTCTTTCTCTGCCTGCCTCTCTGCCTACTTGTGATCTTCCTCTCTGTCAAATAAACAAATAAAATTAAAAAAAAAAAAAAAAAGGCTAGGTATTTAAAAAAAAAAAAAAAGAGTATCTTGTTCCTTCGAATTTTTAAGCATTTAAGGAGTCACAATTCACAAATCTTTTTAAAATGGGCAAATATTAAGTGAACAGCTTGGTGAATTGTTACAAGTGTGTACACACAGGTAACCCCACACCAGATCAAGATATATGACTTTTCTTGCAGCCTTTCCACCCCTCCCCCCACCCCTAGCAACTGATCTCCTAACTGCTATCATCATTTATTCCTTTTGCTTCTTTTTGAACTTTGTGTAAATGGAGTCATACATATATCATATTTAGGGTTTCCAGCTTTAGCACATAAAAATCCAGGATGCCATCTGAATTTGAATTTCACCTGGGAAAGAAATATTTATGCTAAAAAAGGTCAGTTTCTCTGAAATTCAAATTCACCTGAACATCTTGCGTTTTTTCTAGCAACTCCAGTGTCTTCCACACGTGGCCCCTTTCAACACAATTGTGAGATTCACCCATGTGAATTTACAACTTCTACTGTAGATGGGGAAGGGAAGGTTAGTCTTAGAAAGGCACGATAGAGTAATGTTAAGCAGGGGTACTCTGCAGGGCCCTCAGTGGCCCCAGTAGATTTGAATTCATCTCCAGCTCTTGCCAGGTGACAATCTCCCGTGCCTCCCTGTGACCTCAGAGGTGTTGTAAGATTTAGAGGGGACATTACTGTTGGGAGATATAAACCGTTTAGAATAGGGTCCAGCACACAGTTGGTGCTCAATAAATGTTGCTAGTGTCATTGCACCCATTAGGCCCAGGAGAAAACAGAAGTTCAGAGACACAGAGATTTGCTCAGAGTCACATACATAGTAAGAGAGCCCTTTTGTCACTGATATTGGTGAAATTAGAGTCATTTATTCATTCAACAGTTTTCGTTGACCATCTACTATGCACCTGGCACTGTTTTAGACCTTGAAGTTATACGGTGAGCAAAACAACCAAATCCCCTGCCCTTATGAAATATCCATTCCAGAGGATCAGGAGCTAATATTGCAAATACCAATAACAGCTCTTTACCTGTGCTTATTAGTTAAACGAAATACTGTCTGGAAAGCCCTTAACATGGATCCCTACACGCATTACTGTTCCAGAAACAGCAACTATTAACCAGACGGGAGCAATCTCGGTGGCAACGCTGTGTGATGGGTATCAGTAGTTCCATTTTACAGATTTGAAAGCTCATGCTTATGGAGGTTAAGGCACTGGCCCAAGGTGACAGGGCTAGTAGCGGCAGACCAGGAATTCAAAGTCACACCCACCTGACGCCAACCCCTCTTGAATTTCTCTGGGCTTGTTTCTCAGTCTTGAGCTCTGCCTCTGGGGTCCAGATATTAGTGACCGCGTAAGTGACTTGCTGTCTGTGAGCCCTAGTTTCAACACTTCTGCCCCATTACCTCAGGGATCTGCGGAGAGCTCTCCGCGCAGACAGGGGCAGAAAATAAATGGCCTCTAGAGGGCGCAAGTGTGCACCCACAGTGGGGAGGAGGCTCCTGCTTGTGGGAGCTGCTCCGCCCTTAAATCAAAACCTTACATAAATGAGCTCGGAGACATGGAAAGGTGCCTAGAATACCTTGTTGGGACTTTTTAAAAATCAGGTTCTAAAACCGCAAGCAGGTGCAGTGCGCACGTGGGGAACAGTGGCGGTGCTGTCCCGAGTGTTCTCTAAGCAGCTCGGTGCTCATCGCAGCCCTGGGGGCCCGGTGCTGCCATTGGACGATTTTGCAGATTGGAGAAACTGAGGCAGGGGAGAATTGACAGCTAGCTCGTGACATTTTGGCGACAGCGCTTGACAGCTACCTCTGCTGAGGGTGATGTGTCTCTGGGTGGTAACATTTCGGTGTTTGAATTTCTCTTTGTTATGTGAGCTTTTGTGATATGTAGGTTTAGTTTTTAGAAAACAACAATACACGGTGGTGGTTTTTTTTTTTTTTTAAGATTTTATTTATTTATTTGACAGAGAGAGAGAGAGAGATCACAAGTAGGCAGAGAGGCAGGCAGAGAGAGAGGAGGAAGCAGGTTCCCTGCTGAGCAGAGAGCCTGATGCGGCCTTGATCCCAGGACCCTGAGATCATGACCTGAGCTGAAGGCAGAAGCTTTAACCCACCGAGCCACCCAGGCGCCCAGTACAGGAAGTTTTAAGGAGGATGTTTGATGTCTTTAAGAATTAGCTGTGAATACCTATAGGGACAAGCCACTGTAGATCTTTCTTTGTGTTGGGGAGACCACAGTCCTAGAAGTTGGGACGCAGGTTCCTGCTGTTAGTCCTCCTACCCCAGGGTGGGGGGTCCACCAGGGAAGCAAGGCCCCTGGCACAAGGTGGGTCCTCCGTAAGTGTCCACTGGCTGCAGGAGGGATGAATTGTGCCCAGATCTTGCTCTATAAATCCACCACCTAGATCTGGGCCCTGCCTTCTCCTGAAGCCCTGAGAATTAATAAAAAAAAAAAAGAAAAACAAACCACTTTGCAGGTTCTTAGAGGTGGCAAGAGACACAAGATCCAACAAAAGGGATGATGAATGGTGGCCTGTTGGGCTGGGAGGCCATGGCCACCTGAGAGCCCAGAAATCCCTATCCAGGTGGGTAGAATAGGAAGGGGCCGCTGGGAGTTTTCTGCCTGTGACTCCACTTATGACCCTGGCTCCTATCACCCCAGCCTCTAAAAGACAGGGCCCACAGGGCCATAAATTCCTGCTGTCGTTAGTCAGTATCTCTATAGCCCAGGCTATTTGCCAGGAGCCCTACAATTATTTTTATCATTTACGAGTCCCCTAATTATTTTTTATCGCTTTTTTTTTTTTTTTTTTCTCATAGCAGCCTTGCAAGTAGGGCCAGTTTTGCTCTCTTTGGGTCTGAAGTTAGGGGAACCCAAGTCCTGGAGGGTTTCAGAGAATTTTCTGGCTTTGTCTCAAATTCCAGAGAGGGTCAGTGTTTGAACTCACAGCCCCTCCATGTCCAGGCTGGAAGTCTGGGTGAGGCCAGAGGCTGTGAGGGAATTGGGAGGTGGAAACTGGGAAGCCTTGGGAACCAGGGAAAAGTCCGAGGCTTGGCTATTTCCAAGCTGTGTGACCTAGGGCAAGTCACTCAACCTCTCTGTGCTTCAGCTTCTTCATCAAATAAGGATGTAATAATAGTCCTTATCTTATAAGTTAGCGCATATGGGTGCTTAGTAACTGTGAGGTTCTATATATATAACCTTGAGTTGGGACCTGGATTCTAAACTCAAATCCTTGCCTCCTGGATGACTTGGGTCAGTCCTTTGCCCTTTCTGAGCTTCAGATTCCTCATCTGTAAAATGGGCATAATCTTGCCTGCTTCACACCTTGGCTTTCTTGTCCCTGGTCCCATCAGCCTGATCTCAGGGCCCTCAAACTGCCAACTGTTCCCCCCTGCTCAACCCTCCCACCCCCAGCTTTGCGGGGTAACTCCCCATTATCAACTCAGGCATCCTTCCATCTCCCCTCCCTTCTTTTTGTCTCTGGGTTAATAAATATTTATTGAGCACCTACTATGTGCCAGGACTGTAGTAGGTGGTAGATAAGACAAGGCAAAGTCCATGTCCTCATGGACAATAAACTAAAAAAGAGATTAAAAACAAAGCAAAACAAAACAACCCAAGGAGATTACAGACTGTATTATATACTTCATAAGAGAAAATTATCGTGCCATAAGAGGAAGGAAGCAGGGAAGTTTGCTTTCCAGAAAGGCCTCTCCAAGGAGACACTTGTGTTTGAACTAACAATTTATTTGAATAGGCACATGGTACAAAATTCAGGCAGTAGACATCACCCAGCCAGAGAGGCCCCTGTGTTGCCAGTTTCTTGGGGAGGAGGAGTGACATTTGTGGCAACATCTGAATCAGAGAAGCAGCAGCTGTTTGAAGATGTGGGAGAAGAGGAGCTCAGGCAGAGGGGAGGGCCAGAGCAAAGACCCGCACAGAGGCAGGACCTGCACAAATGGAGAAAGGGAGAAAGGAGAGCCAGCCGAGGGGACTCATTTAGAGCCGGTGGGTGGTGGGCTATCCCTCTGCATCAATATCGAGTTACAGGTAGGGTAGGAGTGAGGCCTTCTGATTTTATAAAAACACGATGGGGAATGGATTTAGGGGTCCGAGTGGGACAAGAAGACCAGCGAGGATGGTGACGACCAGACCAGGGTGGCTGAGGAGGGCCGTGAGAAAGGGCGGGTTTGGGTGGTTTAGGAGGCTGGGTGGAGACCAGCCAGGGTCCCAGCCCAGCGGTCCTGGGACTCGCCACTGTTGGTAGTTCCGTCTTTGTGATGACTGGGTGAGCATTACACTGTGAGCTGGCACAGAGTGGGACATGTTTGCCGAAGGGATGACTAAAGATGAAAAGGCCCTTTGTAAATGGAGACACACCCTTGGAGAAGTGGCTGCGGTGGCTCCTGGGTCCTTCCTCTGCCCCCAAGAGCGGGCACTCCCCTGCCACCCCCAAACCCACCCTGCCCGTGGAGCCTGCTTCTCAGAGGCAGAATCTTAGAAGCTTAAGGTTCTCACATTTAAAACGTTAGCCACGAAACCCTTTTCCTAGGAAAGCCTGATAGATAAAATGTATAGAAAGTTATTTTTTATAATTTCAAATACCTGAGCATTTGGGTAAAGGAGGGGAACAAAACAGACCTGCTTCTAAACACAGATATTCTTACACGAAGAAATCGAGAAAAACGGAAACTGTTTTATTAAACACCTCAATTTCCAATCAGGACATACCTGACAATTGCTCTATTTGCATCTAAACATCAAAGAGTTGTTTCCTGCAGGGAAGTCAGTCCCCCAAATCCAGTTACTTCAGTATTTGGTTTCCTTCACATCTGAAGGCAATTCCGCTTCACCCAGAGACGCATTTCCAAATGGTAACATCTGTGTATGTGTGCTTCAAAAGTTTTATGCAATTTTAAAAATAAACATTTTTTAAAAAGCCTAAGTGGACAGCTCAGGAATCCTCACAAAGAGAACACCATCACCACTGTGTCAGGGTTCCCCAAGGAGGAAGCAGCAGCCAGCCAGCCCCCCAGAAACCCTGCTTATGTGATATCCATAAAAATCTGAGTCTTCCACTCCAGCTGTGATTCAGCTGTGATTCAACCCTTTTTTCTGAGGTTTTCATGGTAAGTGCCTCCGGCAGCCCCAGTTCAAATAGAAGCTGTCTCCACCGGGTTAAGCTCTGGAATGAATATCTGAGTGCGCAACAAACGTATTATCATTATGAGTATTTCAAAACATGTTTTAAAAGTGTACTTCTACCACCACCCTCATCATCGTTATCACTATTACTAATACTATTGCCAACTCAAAGTTTCTTTTAAAATATATTCATATGGGGGCACCTGAGTGGTTCAGTCAGTTAAGCATCTGTTTTTGGCTCAGGTCATGATCCTGGGGTCCTGGGATCGAGCCTTACATCGGATTCTCTGATCGGCGGGAGCCTGCTTCATCCTCCCTCTCTGCTGTTCCTCCTGCTTGTGTTTACTCTCTGTCTCTCTCTCTCATGCTCACTTTCTCTGTGTCAAATGAATAAATAAAATCTTAAAAAATATATATCCATATGTGCCATGGGGGTCATGGTTAAATATGGGTATTCTGGGCCCAGACAACCTGGAATCCAATCATGACTCTATTACTGGGGAGCTGTGTAGCCTCAGGCAATTACAGAATCTCTCTGTGCAATTGTGCAAAGAGGGATGCTAATAATATTTATCTCCCTGGGTTCCTTTGAAGAGTAAATAAAATAATACTTATAAGGTCATTAGAAAAGCACCTAGCACAGAATAAGCTTTCAATATATGTTAGCCACTTATTATTTTAAAAATCACATAGACTGATCGTCTGACCTGCTAGGTTGACCCACCATCTCAGTCTGCCTAAGACCAAAGGGATCTTCAAAGCACAGGACTTTCACTGCTAAAACTGGCAAGTCCCAGGCAAAAAAAAAAGATGAATCCATCACTTTAAGCCTGCCTGACAGTTGACAGTTGTATCTCACTGTAACTTAACAGACCTGTCCTTTTACTTTTATTAAATTATAGATTTGATTTTGAAAATAGTATTTCAATCACATGTTGTGCAGGACCCTTTTAAGCATCCCCCTTATGATATAGTTTCTGCAAAGCACTAATCCAGCCTACATTTTGCCCATTTTATGGATGCCCAGAGATGCAAAGGAGCCTTGTCTTTGTGGCTGAGCTGCTCCCCTGCCCCGACCTCCTCCAGACAGCTGATAGGTACTGTTTCTTTTGTGCTCACCAGGCACTAAGTAACATGCTAAGTGTTTTCCCTTAATTTTGTTCTACAGTAATCCTAGGTGTGTTCTACTATGATACCCATTTACAAGATGAGACCCCTTCTTACCTTCTTGCTTTCTATCTGATCCTCCCACCCATATCTCCAGGACTATCATTTATTCATTCCTCACTCATTCATTCATTCCTTGTTCATTCTGTATGTATTTGCCTAACTGTGATTTCCCTGAAATTTCTGTAACAGGGAGGGGAAAACAAAAACAAAACAAAACAAAAAACCCAGCCAGGTTCCCTGGGTCTCGTTTAGTCACTGAGTCTAGACCCTTGTTGGCTGTAGCCCGTTTTAAGACATTGTGGAAAGATTATTTGATTCAATCAGCAAATGTCTCCTACTCCTGGGGCTATGTGGTGAATGACACAGAGGACTCAAGTCGGGTGAGGGACCCAGCTCCCCAGGTTCTCTCCACACTGTACAGGGGGTGGCTTAAAGACAAAGACTGGGTCTCTTCATCTCTTTGCCCTTGAAGAGCAGACCGATGGCAGGCCTCTTGAGTAAGTCACAGTGAGGGCAGCGGGTGCCCAGAACCCCAGCCAGGGACTCTCAGGCTCCCAGCAGCAGCGGCTGGCAGCTCGGGGTATAAATCAGGGTTTCTCAACTTAGCACCATTCCTATTTGGGGCCAAACAATTCCCCGTTGTGGGGGCTGTCTTGTGCACTCTAGGATGATTGGTCCCCACCGACTCGGGGTCAATAGTAGCACCCCTACATCAAAATCATCTCCAGACATTGCCAACTGTTCCCCGAGGAGCAGAGTTATTCCAGGTAGGGAACCATGGGCTTAACTGAAGCAAATTTAATGAAGAAAGTATTCAAAGAGGCATGGGCAAGCTCAGGGAAACTTTAAGGAATATTGAGGCACCCAGGGACTAGAAACAGCGGGGGGCTGTTATCACCCCAACACTTGAAGGGGCAAGAGAGGGAACAGTGTCGGTGTTCCCGGGGAGAGCGGGACAAGACAAGAGTACAGGTCTTGGAGAAATGGAACCCCTGTGAAGATGAAGGCAAAACCAGGAGGCGACAGGTCACGTTGACACTCCCACTTCTTTCTCATCCTACCCTTTAATCTACCTCTGCCTCCTCCCTCTGGCGTGGGTGCCTCCCCGGGCATCAAGCGGGGCAGATGAGGGCACGCAGAGGTGGTGGGCAAATGGAAGATAACCATCGCAGGGAGGTGGCAGCAGGCCCCAGATACTGGGCATCTGAGCTCAGTCTTGTAACCTGTGTGGCTTTCCAGGTAGGGCAGACTGGGAAAGGGCATTTCCACCAGAGGGAACAGCACGTACAAGGCACGGAGTTACAAAAGAGCCTGGCTCACTTAATTGTTTATTTAATTATGATTGTTTGTTTGATTGATCTACGAGAACTGGGTGAAAATAAAACACTCAAATGGTACAAAAGGGCATAAAATGAAAAGTAGGTCTTCCTCCTACCTCTGACCCCAGCTACCCAACTCACCTCCCCAGAGGCTACCTTTCTCTCCAGTCTCTTATCGCCTTTTAGAAAGAGTCGAGGCAAATGGTAGCCAGGAAATGTATAAACTCCTAATTCGACTTAATTTCCTGGATGTCTGCAGAATCCCTACTGTGTGCAAAGAGATGGACCAAGAGTTCTGGCTTTAGGTTCTAAGCTCAACCCATCCCCAAACACTCTGTGGCTTCCCATTTCCTCCTCCAAGCAAGAAGTGAATCCCCAAGGATCCTGCCAGCCCTGTGGGGTTTGCCCACGGTTGTGTTGTCTGACTGGTGTCTTGTGGATTTAAAGCTAAGCCACTGGCAAGAATCACACTGTATCAGGAGCACCATAGGTCTTGTGTGTGGTTGCAGAGACCACGTGTGCTTGTTTTGGGGAGAAAAGTGAGGTTTCTGCCCCCCAAAGACCTGTTCTTGTTTGAGTCAAAGGACCAGTTGCCTGAGAAGGGGGTGCTGCAGTATGGCCTCAAAGGGGGGCTGGGTTGGAAGCAGGTTGCGTGATGCTTGGCCTGGCTTGGACTTGCCCGAGCCTGCTTGGCTACCCCCAGCAGGTATCTGCAGCCCCAGGAGGAGTTTAGGACCAGAAGGAGGAGCTGGGAGAGCCAGCAGGTGACAGATATGGGGCGTCCCACAGCCAACTGGTACACCAGCAAATAACCAGATCTGGGAACCAGATGCCCAGCCGGAAGCCCAGAAGGCAGAGCAATCCAGTCACCAGGAGAGACAACAGAGCTCTTCCTTACCTCTGTTCTTCCGTTCTGATCTCTCTCGTTCTCTCAAGACCCACTTACTTCCAGGCAATGCCTGTATATCAAGCACTTAGTGCAAACATGCCTCCCATGGGCAACTGCCTGCTTCGTGCAGATGTGAACCGTGCACCGGCTCTCACTCCCCTAGTTGCTCTGCAAGGAAGGTGCTGGTGACCCCTACTTTTCAAACAAGGAAAACAGACTCCAAAAAGGGGGAGGTGCAGGGCAGTGTGAGGTCAGGGATTGTCAATGTATAGTGATATCAACAGGCATGTTGGGACAAAGAATTATGCAGTGTTGAGCACAGAATCCAAGAATCAGAGAAATCATGAATCTAGGAGACCCAGACTCACAGGTTAGCAGTATAACCCACACCCCCCATCCTTTCACTGCACCACAGATAAAACAGCTCTCTGGCCCCTCTCCCATCTGTTTAGGCCTCTTCTTCTCTCACCTGGGGTCTTGTTCCAGCCTTCTCTCTGGTCTCTCCTCTTTCCAAACTTGCACGCAGCAGACGAAGCCACTTTCCAAACTCTAGGCACACTATGCCACTCTTTGCCTTAAAACCCTTCACTGGCTCCCCTTTTGCCCTCAGGATAAAGTTCAAACTCCTTAACATGGTTTACTAGGTCCTCTGTCACCTGGCCATAGTCTCTTGCTACTCTGCTGCTCCCCAGCACCCCTCCACCGGCTCTACAGTGACTCATACAGACCTCATCTTACCAGATATCCACTCTTACCCTCTTCCTAACCCCTGGACCTTTGCGCTGGCCGTTCCCTCCACTTGGATTACAATGTGCACCAGCGCCACCTTCCCTGATTGGAATCCTCCCTCTCTCTTCCTGTCTCCTTTGGGAAGGCATTTCTGCTCACATACCTCTCAAGGAGCCTGGGTTGGTGCCTCCTTCTCCACTTCCACCTCCTGTCCCCAATTCCTCCCCACATGACTGCTCATATGCTATGTATCACATATGCCCGGGGCTTACCTGTGTCCCCATCAGCCATGTGAGCTACAGGAGGGCAGAAACAGGGGTTGCCTTTTCTCTACTGAACCCCTCGCTCCTGGCACTGTGCCTGCAGAGAAGAGTCATTGAACAAAGATACGTATTATTAAATAAATCATAATATGTTAGAATCACAAAATTTGAGAATCATGGATTTGGTGACACAAAACCCTGAAATCTCAGAATCATAGAATCATCAATTTAGAGAGTATTAGAAATCCAAGCTGAGAATCCCCAAAGCAGGACCTCAAGGTTGGAAGAATTCTTGTACAGGTAACTTGTCCAAGGAGTATTAGTGGATTAGGAAAGTCTCAGCTGTGCTCTTCTATATATTTAATTTATATTTTTATGTATATATATATGTATATATATATATATAATATTACATTCACATCTTTTAAATGTTCACTTTTATACTGTAGCCTACTATAATACCTATTAAACACCAAACTTATTTATTGGCCAATATCTGTTAAGCACACACTGTGTTCAGATGCTGTGTGGGCAACTGTGTTTTATCTGTGGCTACATAACAAATTACCATGATTTTTTTTGAAAAATGTATTATCTCGCAGTGTTTGCATGGTAGGACTTCGGGAGGGGCTGGCTGGGTAGTTTGGCTTAGTGCCTCTCATGAGGTTGCCCTCAGAGTATCCGGCAGGGCCGTAGTCGCCCCGAGGCCTGACTGCGGCTGGATGAGTCACCGCCAACATGGCTCATCCGTGTGGCAGGCCCTCTCCGTGTGGACTTCACCGCCAGGCTCCTCGATGTCCTTATAACACAGCTCCCGGCTTTCTCAGAGCAAGTGATCCCAGATGGCAAAATGGAAGTCCCAATGCCTTTTTTACGCTGCCCTTGAAGGTCACACCCCTTCGCTTCCTCCGTATCCCAGGGGTTACACAGGGCCCTCCCAGTCAGTTGGCGAGAGGAACCTCAGATGTGTGCATATCAGGAAGTGGGGCTCACAGAGGGCCATCCTGGAGGCTGGTTTCCACGGTAGTGTTGAACAGAATGGACAAAGACCCTGCCCCTGGAGTTAAGAGTCTAGAGGGAAAGGTAGAGGAAGACAATAAATCAATATACAAATCAATAGTTGTATGCACAGTGAAGGAATTCACACAAGATGATACATGAAAGCAGGGGTGGACGAAGGGTGGTCATTGGCCTCAACTGGCCTGCTGCCTGCTTTTCTCAAGTTTTATGGGGACTCAGTAATGCCCATTCACTCAGGTGTTGTTTATGGCGGCTCTCATGCTGTAACAGAAGACTTGGGCAGTTGCAGTGGAGAACAAGTAGCCTGCAAAGCCTTATGTATTTAGCTGATTTGGTCAGGGACCAACTCCTTTCAAGAGGTTACATTTGAGCAGAGATCTGAATGGTTAGAAGGAAGCAGCCATGGGAAGAGCTGGGGAAAGAGTGAGTGTTCCAGAAATGGGAGACGTCAGGGTGAAGCCTGTGAAATGAGAACAGGTTTGTTGTGTTGAGGAACAGGAAGGAGGCCAAGCAATGGCGTGGGAGGGTAGGAGATGACCGAGGGCTAGGGGGGCAGGAGATGACCGAGGGCTAGGAGGGCAGGAGATGACCAAGGGCTAGGGGGGCAGGAGATGACCGAGGGCTGGGAGGGCAGGAGATGACTTTGGAGAAGTGATCAGAGCCATGTCATATAGGGTCTGAGGTCCCCCTAAATGGTTCATATTTTGTTCTAGGGATGGTGGGAAGTCATTGGAGGGTTTTAAGAAGGAGAGGTACGATCTGGTAGGGATGGGAGATACGCCTGGTGCAGTTTACCCCATCCTCTGAGCAGGACAATGCTTCTGCTGTCCGTTTGAGCACAGATGTCCCAGGACTTGCTAGTATTAATGAGACCCAGGTAAAGACATTTTGCATTATTTTGCTATGTATTCAGGACACAGCAATCCTTCTTGTCATGAGGTCCTTTCTTTTGACCTACTTTGAGTCCCATCTCTGCCTTCCTCTCTGGATCTAAGCAATCTGTGAAGGTGGAAAGAACACTGGATTTTGAGCCCTGGAGTCCAGACTCTTCTCCTGACATGGACTTTTGTGTGAACTTGAGAGTCAGGCAACTTCTCTGGGCCTTAGTTTCCTCATCTGTAAAATGAGTGAAAGTCCAGTCTGCTTGGAGCAAGACCGGGTGGTTAGAAGTGGGGTTGTATTAGACACATACACCGCGTCCTAGAGAAAGCCTGAAGGTTCGGGTCATGGGCTTGGCCAGGCTGGGGTTGCTGACTTGGGTGATGGGTCCTGGAGGTGGTTCATCAATTGAGAAGAAGGCTCCCTGCAAACTGTCTTCTGCTTGAATTTTGAACAACAGGACAGCTTGCTGCTTCCGAGAGCCCCCTGCCATAGTAGGCTTCAGATGTTTGGCTGGAGGCCAGGCCTTGGAGGGAGATGGGGAAGTCAGTGTCCATGTCGAAGGCAGCCTTGGGCATCAGAAAGAGCACGCGATCTGTTGTTAGAATCCTGGCTCCATCACTTATTTCCCCTATGCCCTGTGTTCTCGGTTTTCTCATCTGTGAAATGAGTAGAATCTAACCGAAGATGCTTCAGCTATAAGAGGCACCACCAGCTTTGGGTGTAGCACTAAGAGAGAAAACTGTCCCCCCATCTCACCACCAGTGATCACAGGATGCCGTTGACTTACAGACCTTTCCTACCTTCAGAGACAGAAGGCAAAAAAGGGTGCTTCATAGAAATAGATCACAATAACAGCCTTAAAATTTTTAAAAAATATTTTACTTCTTTATTTGACAGTGAGAGAAGGAGAGAGGGAACATAAGCAGGGAGAGCAGAAGAGGGAGAAGCAGGCTTCCCACCCAGCAGGGAGCCTGATGCAGGGCTTGATCCCAGGCCTCCCGGATCACCATCTGAGCTGAAGGCAGACGCCTAAATGCTGAGCCACCCGGGCGCCTCGATAACCACTTTACATTGGTTAAACTGGATTCAGTGAGCCTCCTGGGGTTTCGGTGAGGCCAGAATGTGATAAGCGTGTGACAGGCCCTGATCGCAGGCCCCGCGGGCCCAGCTCAGCAGAGGCTGTCCCTTGGCATTGCTCAACCGTCCCCTGACTCTCCTGGCCGGGGCATCGCCCTCACAGGGCTGCTCAGGTTTATGGCGACAATCACTGCGCCTGCCAGACGTGATCTCAAGCTATAAAGGCTTTTACAGTTTCACTCTCCCCCTGAGATAAGCCTGGGAGCCCTTCCCAAGGCCGGGGAGCAATTTCAGAGCCACCGGGGTGGGGGGGGTTGGGGTGCGGCCGGGCGTTACACAAGTCGGGAAATGGAACAAGTTTTATGGCCCCAACTTCTCTAAAAATACCGTGTTCTCATATCCCTAGCGTGAACCTCGAGGTGAGGCCCCCAGCACCTGGAGCAGAGCGATACTGATTTGTTCACTCATTCATTCAACAAACAGGGAAGGAGTTGCAGGGCAGACCAGTACCGAGCTCTCGTGATTTTGCCACTGTGACACGCTGTGGGGCCCCAGGGCAAGTCACCTCCTCTGGTCTGCACAAGGACAGTTGATGTCACCTGCCTCACAGCCTTGCTGAGGTGGCACACCAGACGATGTGTCCACGAGCACTTAATATGTAGCAAGCCTGCAACGGACGTGCGCAGAATCCCGTTCCCTCACCATTGACTTCCATCCCATTTGTTCTTTGTTCCTCTTCTTCTTCCTGCCTGGATGGTGGCGTGGTCCAGGGTGAGGTCCTCCCCTCATGGCTGCTGGCGACACTCCCTCTTTAAATGAGTTCCATCAACTACTTGGCTTTCTTTTTCTTTCATTTTTATGCTAAGTTCTACGTTTCCAGATTCTAAAACTTAACTCCCATTAATGGATGGTTCTGCAAGTTTGGGCAAGTGTATGCGGCCATGTAACCAGAACCAGAGTCAAGATACAGAACATTTGGGGCACCTGGGTGGCTCAGTTGGTTAAGCGACTGCCTTCGTCTCAGGTCATGATCCTGGAGACCCGGGATCGAGTCCCACATTGGGCTCCCTGCTCGGCAGGAAGCCTGCTTCTCCCTCTCTCACTTCCCCTGCTTGTGTTCTCCCTCTGGCTCTGTTTCTCTCTGTCAAATAAATAAAATCTTAAAAAAAAAAATACAGAACATTTCCGTGACCCAAGCCCCCTCCTCTAGGGCCCTTTGCATTGGACTTTCCACCCCTGCCCCTGTGCCTGGCAACCATAGTGTCTGACCCGAGAATTTTGTCTTTTCCAGAATATCATATAGATGGCTATTGCGTATAGCCTTTGGGGTCTGACCTTTCACACTCAGAATCATGCATTTGAGATCCAGTTTGCTCAGATTGGCAGTTTGTTCCTTGTTCTTGCTGAGAAATACTGCCATTTGGCTTTTAAATTACAACTACGCTGATGACTTGGCTTTGTCCCTAGCCCAACTTTGCCCTGAGCTCTAGGCTTGTATATCCAATGATTTCTTGGATGTTTCATTGGCATCTCAAACCAAACATCCCCAACAGAACTCTGCTTTCAAACCCAGATCTACAGCCCCCAAATCTGTGGTTTCCCAGACCTACAGTCCCTCATACCTATAGCTCCCCAAGCCTACAGCCCCCCTCAAATCTGTGGCTCCTCAAATCTACAACTCCCCAAATCTCAGACCCCCAAATCTATAGCTCCCAACTCTTCACCTATCCAAATCTGCAGTCCCCCCAAATCTGCTGCCCCCAGTCTTCATCATTTCAATAATCAGGACTTCTGGTCCCATACCTACTTCCCTTCTTTCCTTCTCACATCCCATCCATTAGCAAGCTCCTGGCAGTGCTACTTCCCCGAATCTCTATCTGGCTATCTTGCCCCTTGCACCACCTGTATTCGTCTACAGTGTCCCGTAACACATTATTCCAGACTTAGTGACTTGAAACAATATTGATTTACCACCTCAGTGTCCAGTCAGAAGCCCGGGCTTGGCGGGACAGGGTTCTCTGCCCGGGGTCTCACAAGATTGCATTCCTACCTGAAGGCTCTGGGGGAGGATCCACTTCCAGGCTGATTCAGGTTATTGCCTGAGTTTGGTTCCTTGTGGTTGTAGGAATGAGATCACTATTTCTCAGCTGGCTGTCAGCTAGGGCTGCTCTCCTTTCTAGAGTCTGCCTGCATTCCTTGCCATGGGGCCCCCTCCATCTTCAAAGCTGGCATGGAGACTCTCCCTTCTCTTGAATCCCTCTCACGCTTCTCATTTCGTTTACCAGAAAGAGAGCAGCTCCTTTGAAGGGCTCAGCTGTTTAGGGCAGGCCCACCTAGGATGATCTCCCTATCCCAAAGTCAACTGGTTTACGACCTTCATTCTGTCTGTGGAATCCCTTCACAACAGCACCCAGATTAGTGCCTGATTGAATAACTGAGAGACGGTGTGTATAGACCGGAGGCAGGAGCCTGGGGTCCCCTTCAAATGCTGCCAACCACCACCACCCAGCTCTCCCCCAGACCACTGCTCACACCACCTCAGGGATTTGCTGTTTCCACTCCTGTTCCCTGCTCTCTGTTCTTACCCAGAGGAGTGTGACCTTTTAAGAACAAAGATGGCATCACCTTCCTATGTAAAAACTTCTAAGAGCTTCCCATTGTACCTAAAATAAAATTCAAGATCTTTATCATGTCCCTGCCCCTCCCCCCTCTCAGACTTCACCTCCTTTCCAGCCACACGGACCTTTTTGCTCACCCTGCAGTAGGGTCAGCCGCTTCCCACCTGAGCTTTTGGACCGTAGTCCCTCCACCTGGGTGACCTTCCCCACCCGTCCTGATCTGTGTGGCTGGCCCCTTGTCCTCTTCCAGACCTCAGTCTGGATCCCCCTCTCAGCCTGATGGGATCCTATCTCCAGTCCTTTCAAATTACCTTGTTCTGTGATCTCTATTTTATATTCACACTTTCACGTTACCTTGTTTTACTTTTAAAGAATTTGGCTTATTTTCTCTGAGAGTCTGACACTCGATTATCTGAAATCACATTCTTTTATTTATTTATTCACTGAATATGAATATGTCTGCCTGCTCTCCCCAGAAGGCTAGCTAGCTTCATGGATTTAGGGACTCTTTCTCACCCGCACACAGCATCCACTAAATACGTGTTTAATTAAAATACACACATGAATGTGTGTGTTTTTTGGATTGGTTCCCTCCCCTCCATCTCTGCTGCCACCATCTGTCACCTGGACCTCCCATCTTTCCTGCCCTCCCTGCTTACACTTGCATTGTCTCCAGTCTGTCCTCCATGAAGCTGCCAGAATGATCTCAGGGAACCTGGGTGGCTCGGTCGGTTAAGGGTCCAACTCTTGATTTCAGCTCAGGTCATGATCTCAGGGTTGTGGGACTGAGCCCCACCTTGGGCTCTGAAACGAGGGTAGAGTCCACTTGTCCCTCTCTCTCTGTTCCTCTTCCCATTTAACCCCCACCCCAAGCTCTCTCTCTCTCTTTCTCTCAAACATGTAAATAAAATGTTCTAAAAAAAAAAAAAAATATATATATATATATATATATATAGTATATATCTGGCCACAGCCTTCCCCTGATTGCAAATCTCCAGGTGGTTCCCTGAAGAAATTCCATTTGCTCTGGGTTTGGGCTCCCTTCCTCCTGGTGGGGATGAGGTACCACAGCGCGCTTCCGGGTGTGGGATGAGGACCTCAGAGGCACACTGAGGGATCTTAGGGATACCTAGGGATGACATTAGGTGGTGTGTGCAATGAAAGTGGGGTGGGAAACTGGTCCCTGTCCTTCCTCCTGCCCACAGGCTGCACTTCCTGATGCTTGTCCTAACTCCACTCTCTCCCTCAGCTTTGAATGTGTTTCTTTTCTCTGCCTTCCTAACACCTGGATCCTGCAAGAGCACACCTTCCCTTTCCCAGACCACAATAATCACTCCCTCAAACTACCATCTCAGCCTGTTGCTCTCACTCCTTGAGCCCTTCGTATTCAACTGCTTGTTTTTTTCCTGATCCAAAGGAAAATCAGAGGATCCAATAAGGAGGTCCCATGTGATATTGCTTTATCATAACCCCCGGGATGCTTTGGCACGAGGCTTGGTCCACTGACCATCTGTGCCCACCGCGCTGTGACCCAGTCATCGATGTCCTCCTTGATCACCGCGGCCCCTGGTGTCAGACTGCTAACAGTTTGAATCTCAGTGGTCATATCAGTTATGGACCTTGAGCAAGTCCCTTCCTCATTTGTAAAATAGAACAGCAGGGTGCCCAACATGGGGGTTTATCGTGAGGATCACATTCTCTCCACCAAAATCTGGCAAAGAGGAAGACGTTCAATGTCGTCCTTGGAATCAGGATTTGGTTTTTAGTTCCACTATCATCAAACAGCTGCTTGGGATCCTGGGATTCTGGTCTCTTAGATCACATCTTGGAATTTATATATGACATTCCGATTGGAGAAATGTAGATCAAAGGTGATCTGGATTCTGTGAAAGAGGAAGTAGGGCATCCCCGCCAATTTGGGGTGATGGGTCATTCACACCGCATGAAACTCCCTACAGATCCTCATGCAGCCTATCACCTCCACTTCTCATCCCCACTCTGAGCAATAGGGTGCCCTTTAGAATAACGGGATAAGAAGCTTTGAGCACCTTTGTAGGTGGGGGGCCAGTTCCCAGTTCTTAGTGAAGCCACATGGGTTGGTAGAAGCAGCATGGATTCAAGTTCTGGCTCAACAGCTCCCTAGCTGTGCACCTTAGGACGAGTTCCTTGGCCTCTCTGAACCTTGGTTTCATCCATTCTTAGCTGGGGATGATGGGATTTGCTGTCTGACACCCAAGATGATGTTATTTTGCAACTAAAATGGAAATCAAGCTGGAAGCTCCGCCCACCTACGCTGAGATTTGAGATTAACTGGGGCAAAGGGCTGATGAGGTGAGGGAGCCAAGGCCAGAGGGATTTATGGCAGCCCAGGTTTATGGTTTTGATATGCATTTATTAAGCAGAGTCTGGGACTGCAGCAGCTTCCTCTGGCCCCCAACCCCCAGGGCCTTGCCGGCAGCCACATGGACAAGGCTTGTGTTGCAACATTATGGAAAACATTTCCTGGAGCTCAGGAGGGGAGGGAAGGGACAGGGAAAAACAGGAGTGTCCTCGGGGATCTGCAGGCAGCTAATGGGTGCTCTTGAGGCTGGAGAACTTAATTAGTATCTCATTAGAAAGGGTCTGGATGGAGGGTTCACACCGAGCCCCTGGTGGCGGGCACCTCACACCCAAAAGCTCTTCCAGTCTTACATTCATTTTAATCCTGACAACATTCCCAGAGGGAGGGGTCCTTCCCAGTTTCCAGATGAGGCTCGGGGGAGTGGAGTTACACTGATCTGCGGCTCCCAGGCCAGAACTGTTGTCCCCTCCCGTGGGGAAGCTGAAAGGGTTGCCCTGCTCCACCCTCATCCTGGACTGTCCCCACAGTTGGGTGTCTGGAGTCCAGCTACCCCGCAAGCCCTATCCCCCCAGCGCTGAATGCCATAGTGTGCTGGTGAGGTAAGCACTCACTCCCCAGGGGTAAAGCCTTGATGTGTAGCTCATGCATGTTCTTGTCCCACCGTCCCGTGAAGTTGGGGAGAAAAGCTCCCCAGTATACACCCGAGTATGAGGTTGGGGGGTGTGGTGGCTGCGGCACGAGCCCACCCACCTTTCTTATCACCACGGACCTGGCTAGAAACTCTCGAGTGCATCCTTGCCTTCATTCTGTTTCAAAACAACACTTGCCTTTATGACCTTTCCCCAGGCCTACTCAGTCCCCGTGGCCAGCCGTTGGCTCAGGCCCCCGGCAACGATCCAGAATCCAGCTCCACCTTGCACGCTGTTGCCGTTCTTCCAGATCTTTCCATTGCTCTCCCACCACATCCCTCCCCTCTTCAAGAGGGAGAATGGACTGTCACTCTCTCTACATAGTGAACACCTGGAATCAGGGATCAGAGTTAGAGTCCCACTTCTACCTCTGCCCTGAGCCTCAGTTGCCTCCACTCTAAAGAGGGCGGGGAACAGGGATAAGATGTCCAACTTGCTTACCTCTTGATGTGAGATTGAAAAGCAATAATGTATATAAAAGCTTTTTGCACACTATAAAAGACTATCTGGCTGTTCTCATTCTTACTATTTTAAAAAAATTATATTTGAGAGTAAATGAGAGAACACACAGGGGAAAAGGATGAGGGAGAAGCAGACTCCCTATTGAGCAGGGAGCCTGATGTGGGGCTCAATCCCAGGACCCGGGGATCATGACCTGAGCTGAAGGCAGACGCTTAGCTGACTGAGCCACCCAGGTGCCCCTCATTCTTATTTCTAACAAGGATTCTTCCTGTTAGGTTCTTCCTAACAAGGAAGAAAGGACACCCATCCAAGGACTTAGAAAATATATGTGCCATTTATTTTGCTTTATAAACTTTTGTTAAAACACACAAGAGTAAGAAATGGTTTTTTGCTTCTTTGCCCCATTGGGCGACAGTGACGGGCACAGGGGTTAGCACAGAGCAGGTGGGTATTCACACCCATAGGAACAGCCCGCTTCCAGAAACTTGGTGTGAATTTCACAATTCATCCCAATCAGGGAAAATCACAGAACAATTTGGCAAACGTAATTGGCTTGGTCATCACAAAAGATCCAGAAGCATCCATCTCCAACCCTCTCCTCTGTCCACGCCGCAGGGAGTCATGTGGATTCTGGCAGCTTCAGAGAGCTGCCCAGGGAAGAGGCGGGGGGCGGAACTGCAGGGTCCATGCTTGCCCCCCAACCCTTGTTTTTTACTTTAGGACTAGAACTCAATTGGCAAAGAGAGAAAGATCTACAAATGCCATGTCCACAGAATCAGAAAAGTAAACTGCTCTTTGTTGTGGGCTTCCTGCATTACAGTAAAATTATTAAAATAGAATGGATTTCTCCTCCAGGAAGGGTTAATATGGGACTGAGGACTGAGCCCCTGATCCTGGCTGCCTCTGTTAAGAGCACTGCTACCCTACTCCATCCTGTGGAAAATTATCTCAACTTCGCTCCCATGACCGAGGCCTGAGCAGCAGCATTGGACGAGCGAAGGTTGGGGAAGACCACAATAGAAGAAAGATTCCAGATTCCCCATTTTACCCCAGATAAGTCTGGGTTCCCTGACTGGGATTTCTGGGGACTCGGAGTGAGGGCTGGCTGGGGAAGTCTTGAGAACCCCCTGAGCAGGGGACGGTCTCTCCTAGGACCAGGGACTTGGCTGGGTGGCAAGGGCAGGCCGCTCCTGGGACCACTGCAGATTAGACCTTTCTCTTGGACGTACTGCCCTCAAACCCCTCATGCCTCTGTCACAAAAAGCAATCACTAAGAGTGGAATTTGGGGGCACAGGAGTCCTGCCCCCATCTACTCAGAAGGATCAGCCTGGGGTGAGGATAGGTGGCCAGCCGAACTGTTCACTCTCCTACCTAAGCATAGCTCCAGCCCCAAGGACATATCTCTGTTGTTCCCACTGGCTAGAGGCATTTTCCAGAATTTTCCCAAAGCCACCAAAATTCCCATGGATGATGTGCTGGCTGTTCCCCTCTGGGGCTTAATGTTTCCAGAGCAGTGCTCAAACCCAGCCCTTCTCATGTCTCCCTGGCCCACCCAAACCATCTCGCCCTTGACTACCAGGCCACATTGGTACATCTCCTAAGAACCAGACCCCAGACTTGGGGAGTGAGGAGAGGAAAGGGGTCCAAGAGTTATGAATTCTCCTATTGCTCAGCAGATAGAAGGCTGGACCCTAACTGAACATAAGTGTAACTCCTAGGTGTGGGCAGGGCCCCTGGGAAGAATAAGACTTTGACTTCTGAGGCTGATGACAGGCAGGAAGTCCCTCAACTGGATCACAGCAAGGACAGAGGGGCCCTTTCAGAGATGCTCAGCACCCTGGTTAAGAACTCCTGCTCTGATCTGGGCAGACCTGGGATCTGATCCTGACTCAGCCACTTACTAGCGGTGTGAGTTCCAGGAAAATCACTTAACTACTTAGATCTCAATTTCGTCTTCTGCAAGTCTCTGGGATACAAGGAAATGATGTGCGTCAAGGCCTTAATACAACACAGCACCAGAAGTGAGGCAGAGTCTGAGACAGGTCCTGGAGGGGGGTAAATCCTCCCTGACATCCTTCTGAGTTGAGCTTGTACCCACCCATCTTCGTCTCCAGGTCTCTTTGTCTTCACCTGGATCACGTCATCAGTCCCCATCTGAACTCCCCACTCCCTTCTGACCCACTGCGCCTCCTCCCCAGCTACTCCCAAACCTCGATGCCTCAGTCCTGCCATTCAAGACCCCTGTGCTGCTCTGGACAGCCCAGTCTTTCCATCGCCTCCCTCTCATGCCCTTCTTCCCACCTGGGGCCTTGCCCACTTATTTGCCTCTCCTTAGAAAGTCCTTTCTCACCTGCTCCACCAGCTGGAATCCAGCCCTTCCTGAAAGGCCTAGTGCAGAGTCTGCCCCTTTCCCAGAGCTTTCTCTGACCACCTCAGCCCCTCCAAGTTCCTGTTGCAACTGTCCACCTTGGATTGTCCTCTCATCATTGACAGCCTGTGGGGAGCAACACCCCAAGTACCTGCCTGATTCCCCAAGAAGAGAAGAGCCATGGGTTAGAGGTGGAATGGTGTCTTTCTTCTCAACAGTCTCCCACACTGTGCCTAGCCCAGCTAGTGCCTTAAAAATGCTCCTGGAATGATTGGGGGATTGTCTGCAAGTCTTCTTCAGCCTCTGGAGAGGTGGCTGTGGATTAATTAGGATGGCTGAGGAAGGTGACAGTGGCAGGTGGAGAGGAGCGCTGGAGGTTGGGGCAGCAGAACAGGACGGGGTCAGATGCTCCTGTCTGACCCAGCCTTGAAGGGCTCTGTGTCTCGGGTCTAGGACAGTACTTGGAGAAAGAAGTACTAGTCTGAAGGGGAAGGGAGCTATGTTGAAGCCAGGTCCCATGTCGTCTCCAGACAGCTGTCTTTGGGGCTGAAGAAGTTGGGGGCAGGAATGATGAAGGGGAAGGCAGTGGCTTCAGCAAGAGAAGAGTTGTCCAAGGCAGCAGAGGATTTTCCAGCTGGGGTCTCCCTAGGCCAGAGCCCCGTCATCCAGAGAGGGGTGGACGGCAGCAATGGGATGTGGCCTAGAGCCCAAGTTCTTGGTCCCCTTGCCCTTTCCACTGTTGCCCTGAGACTGGTCTTGTTGTCACGGTCTCCTTTGCTGTGAACAAGTGACCATCGGGGCTCTCTGAGGGGGCTGGGGGGCCGGCAGAGCCCCTGACCCCCAACGGCTTGCTAGATGACTTCCTGCTTGGTGATCGTTGGCTGGGGGATGGCAGAGGGGGGCTTGACGATGGTGGCGATCGCTCCCGGCAGAAGCTTGTAGGGCTCAGACCCCGAGCCACCTGGTGGTGAGGGCTGTGGAGTCTCAGGGGTGGCTGAAAAGAGAGAGAGACAGATGGGGACTGCTAAGAATGCCAACCTTTGGGGAGTAATCAGAGTCCTAGGAAGGTTCTTCCCCACCTCTGAATTAGTTTCCTCTTCTATAAAATGAGATAATTAAACTAGGCAATCTCTAAGTTCTCCTACAGCTCAAACCTTGAGTCCCAATTATGAAGTCTAAGTCTGGTGAGGTCTGGAAGGCTGTGGCTGGGCCAGGTGTTGCCAGAGGCTTCTACCCAGGTTCTACCAACCTCCACCCTTCCACCATTTAACACGGAGATCGGCTTCTCCCAAACCACGGCCTAATTCTGACTCTCTTCAAGGACAATGGGACATGTGACAGCAACATCCTCTTGGAAAGAGCAGCAGCTGGTGAGACTCAAGTGTCTGGCCAACTGACTCCCAAAATACCATTTCTTTGATATTTAGGAAGATTAATCATGGAAACTAACTGGCCTCACAGCTTCATGTATTTGAAAGTTAATTCTGACCATGACCCACTTGGCCAACTTTATTCGATGGCCAAGTTTCCCAAAGAGCAACCTCAATGAAATGCAGTCTCAATTTAGTAGACCACCTTATCCCAATGGTAATCTTACCTTTTGAAGAACTTTGTCCAGTGACAAACTCACTCTTGTGAGATTTCACCTCAGAGGACCATCTAGACCAGTGGACATCCCCACCCAGTGGACATCTCACCCAACTGTCTAATGGATAGTCTTACCTAATTTGGCAGTACTTCAAAGAACAATTTTACCTAATAGGCAACATCATCTAATGGAATTCTTATCCCAATGGACATGTTCACCCAATGGATCCATCCTAAGAACAGCTTCATTCATAGAGGCTGTTAATTACCTTACTGAATAAATGGTCTCAGTGAAAAAATAGCCTTAACAAATGGATAATCTCTCTCCTCATTCTATAACCTGGAGCACAGTTCCCATCACCAAGACCTGCCCATCCTGGCTCCCCTCTTAGGTCCCAACCTCATCCCTTGCTGAGTAGAGCTCAAGTTGCTCACCTGCCTGCCCCCTGGGTCGGGGCCACTCACACATCTGTCCATTGCTGAGGTGAGAGGGCATCGTGTTGGCAACAATTACGTTCGTACCCATGTGTTCCTGCATCAGATGTGGGTGCAGGGGGTGGTGGGCATGAGGTGCATCACTGGAGGACCCTGCAGGTAAAGAGGGACTCAATCAGGATGAGGAGTCCGAGATAGAGACCATGGGCCTGTGGTACACCTTCCTCAAGTGTGGCCAATCAACCTGTTCGCCCAATATTGACAGTGCCTGTTCGGTACTGATTTCTGGGTTAGTAAACTGGGGCTTACCATCCCTATCCATAGGTTCCACGATGGTCTTGAGAGGACCCACCAAATCAGAAGAACAACAGTTAAAAGAAAGAAGGAGCATATAAGAAAGCTGTGAAATCTAATATCATAATGAACAGTGTGTTCACCGAATATGAATATAATGGATTTAATCTATGACTCTCAAAGCTCCATGGCACACAAGTCCTTCCATTTGGTAGCAACTCACATTTAACCTTGTCCCCCCAACACCTCTGCTTTAGCCAAACTAACCTACTGATAGCACCTAAGCGTTCCCTGTACTTCCCTATCTCTGCTTTTGCTCATAGGTTCCTTCCACCAGAGATGCCTTCTCCACACACCCATGTCCACCAGTCCAAATTCCAGCTCAAGTAATTCCACCTTTGGGAAACCTCTCCTGATTCTCCACACTCCAGTAGGAAATAAACCTCTCCTTCCTTGGAGTTTATCTCTATAGTCATTTATCTCTAACCCATCTTTTGGGAACATCTACTTTTCTGTCCATGAGCTATATTTTTCTTCTTTTTGAGGGCCTCACGAAGTGTCTAGAACACAGTAACTGCTTTAAAAAAATGTGTCAGAATGATAATATCATACAAAGTATTGACCATGGCTGTGATCACTAGTGCACCACAATGGGATTTTAGGGCTTGCAAGAGCCCTAATATGTTCCAGGTGCTGTTTTACCATATTTTTCATGTCCAAAATAACTGAATCCTCTCAACAGCCCTATATACAGGGCCCATTCTACAGATGAAATTACAGGGCCTAGAGAGATTAATTATCTTACCCAAGTTTATCTGGCAACAGAGCACAATCTCCGTCCTGATCCCCACACCCTCCCATGCTTTTCTAAAAAGATTTTAGTTTTAAGTAATCTCCATACCCAATATGGGGCTCAAACTCACAACCCTGGGATCAAGATTTGCATGCTCTTCTGACTGAGCCGGCCAGGCACCCCTGTCCTGATATTATCTCACTAACACTTGATTCATAATTCACAGGGTCAAAGTGAAAATGAAATGAGTTAATAGTTCTCAACTGGGGGAGATTTAGAGCCCTCCAGAGAGATTTGACAGTATCTGAAGACATTTTGGGGTATCACCCCTACAAGGATGCTATTGGTATCTCATGGATAGAGCCCAGGGATGTGGCTAAACAGTGTACACAACAAAAAAAGATTATCCAGTCCCAAATATCTGTCGAGGTGGCCCTTAGCCATACCATCATCAGTGACCTCATCACTTCCCAAATCCTGAGTTCAAGTACCCTCACTTAGATCCTGACTCCTATCCTTCCAGCCCACTTGACTGAGTGCTTTCACTGCAAAAATTCTCGCACCCTACTGCAGCTGTCCATTCACTGACCCCCACTTCTCGGTATCTATCACCATGGCCTCTAATTACTGGAGCAACCAGGAGCTGCCTTCCATCCTGGCTTTGAACTTGTGCTCAAGCAACAGACTCAAACATGAAACAGCCTCCTGATAACACCCCTACATGGATGTCATCTCGAGCTTTGCCAAAGTCTAAATGGTCTCTTGGTTCATCTCCAGGGCCACCATCATCTCGACTTCAACCTGTTTTACTCCGTCTTCCTTATCTCAGTAAGTTGCACCAGGAGCGTCCCTCTCACTCTAAGCAAAAATGTAGGTTTCATCCTTGACTCTTCCCATCCTCTCCTTCCCACTTCTGATCAATCAGCAAATCTTGCATGTTCCTCCTTCGCACAGATGGTCCAGTTTACCCGTCATGCCTCCACCCCAGCCTCCACTGTCCTACTCCTACTTGGTGACAGCAACATTCTCAGGGGTCTCTGCCTCTCCTGTGTTTCCCTGATGTTCACTTTCTACCTAACATTCAGAGTCATTTGTTAAAAACAGTAGTCTGATTTGCACTCTTCTTACCAAAGTTGCAATGAAAATGAAATTCCAGATTTCTGACTGTGACCTACAAGACCATATGCTCATGATTTGGTGTGTGCCCTTCACTATCTTCATCTCATGCAACCCCTCCCTCCCCCATCTCATGACCTTATCCTTCTTTCTGCAACACACAAACCTCCCCAGCCTCAGGGCTTCTGCCCCAGTTATTCCTGCCTGGCATGCTTTTCTCTTGGCTTTTAAATGTTCGATTTTCTTTCATCCATAGGGTCTTAGCCAAAAAGTCACCACTTTCAGAGGCCACAGGAGGAGGAGGTGGTGGAGCTGGGAGGTGAGGTAAGTGTGAGGCTGATCTCTGGCCAGGGAGCCCCGCCCACCTCTCAGCCCCTCCTGGGCCTGGCACGGACCTCCCAGCAGCATCTCCTGCAGCAGGTTGTCGATCTTGGCCATGCCGAAGAGTTTGATGAACTGGATCTGCTCGATCATCTGCCAGGTGATGCTCTGCAGGGTGGGCAGCAGGAGCAGCAGCTCGCCGAAGCGGCCGCGGGAGTCATACTGGCGGTCGTTGATGTAGTCCTCCAGGCTCACCTGCACCTGTGAGCGCAGCCGCTTGATCTTGCCCGGGTCACTCAGCCCCTTGGCATCTGAAACAGGAGGGCGGGGGGAGGGCCTGGCTGGAGCTATCTGGGGAGCCAGGACTCAGATCTCCCCTGACTCCCGAGGTCCTCACAGGGGGGAGCTAGTGGCCCAAGGTCACTTGTGCAGCCCTTAGCAGTGCTGGGACCAGGATTTTGGGTCCTCAAGAGCCAGGGTACGCTAGCACATTTATAGCTTCCTGGACACAGGCAAAAAAAGCATTTATGTCACATTTCCTGAGATGCAGAACTAGGAGATGGGGGTGGCGGGAACGGGTGGGCAGGACTTCAGGAACGTACCCAAGAAGACACCAGCAACCTCCTCATTACACATGGGAAAAATGAGGCAGGAAACAGGCAAAGGACTTGGCCTGGGTCATACATCCAGCTGTTGGCAGATTCGGGATGGGGACTTGGGGCTCCGAATCAAAGCTGAGCTTGCCCTGACCAGACCTTAGCACATGCTGCTTCTCTTAGTATGAGTCTCCCCACTCCCCTCCCCCCTTGCCTGTGTCATCCTGGGGTCACGGTTTAGGTTTCACCTCCTCCAGGATGCCTTCTCTGTTCCACCCTCCCAAGCCTGCTTTATGAGTGTCCATCATATCCCAGATTTCTGCGGTTCTTCTGTCACTACTGGCCACACAGGATGTAACTGTCTCTTCTAATAGATTATGAGCTCTGGACAGGCAAGCATGTCTTGTTTGTCATTTTAAACCCCACACCTAGCACCACGCCTGGTCTGTATTTGTTGACTAGATAACTAGATGAGGGGATGGTTAGATGGATGGAAGGATGAGTGAATGAAAAAAAAAAAATCAAGAGATAAATTCTAGATCCTTAACCTAGAAGGGGATTCAAATCCCTTGGCTGTCCAATAGTTAAACTCAACCTTCATGAAGATCATGTATTGGCTAACTGTACTGAGGAGTGAGGCTGAGTGCAGGGTACACAACCCAGGAGGAGAAGTCTGCCAGAGGGTCTGGAGCATCGGGGGGGCGGGCAGGGACTGTACCTGGGTCAAAGAAGATGATGGCTTTGAGGCAGGCATACTCATTGTCGTCGATCTGCAGCTCCTGGAAAGGCAGCACCAGTTCATCGAGGATTCGCATGGACACCCGACTCATCTCTGCCAGCTCCGGGCAGTGCCGAGGGACGATGTAGTCATTGCCTGGGTGAGTTGGGAAGGCGAGGGGATGAGGATGCCACCTTGGGGGCACCCTTCTCTCCAGCTTTGGAAAGGCCTCGCCTTTTGCAGTTGCAATCCAACTGGTGCCCATGGGACACGGCCTCAGGGGGACTGTTGTGCCCATTTTACAGATAAGGAAATGGAGGCCCGGATGAAAGGAATGAGTTGCTTGAAGTCATTGGAGTGGATCTGGAGCCTGGCTTTCTAGGACCCTTTCACGTCACTCGTCACAGTCTTCAATATGACCCGTAAGACTAGTGACATTCAGGGGCCCCTTGGAAGGCACCAGTGCATCAAGGTGAAGGGCCCAGATTCTAGAACTGGACTGCCTGGGGTTGAAATCCAGTTCTACCACTAACTAACCATATATATTTGAATAAATTACTTTCTGTGCCTCAGTTTTTTGCATCTGTAAAATGGGCAAAATACAGCTTACCTCCTAGGGTTGTTGTATTAAAGGAGTAATGTTTGCAAAGTACCCAGACTCGTATCCGGTCCACCCATAGCGTGATGTATAGAAGTATTTAAAGTAATACATAAACGTGCCATGAAAGCATAAGTGACATAGGCCAGGGGGCTGTGCCATTCCTGGCAGCCTCTTGCCCTCCACGATAACCCTGACCGTGCTCTAACTTCAATGCCAGAGAACTTCCATCCCTTGAGTCCACGTTTCCTTGCATCTGAGTGGAGGATCCAATTGGAGACACCAGGAAAAGAACATTCTTGATCTTTCTCCCTCACCCCTGCATGCCACCTTGGAGTCTTCCTGTGCCTGGGTACAGTCCACCCTGCTCATGCCCTCCACAGAGCCCTGGCTGGGGCAGGCATCCTCCTTACCTAGAAGCAGAACATCCTTGAACACCATAGATCGCTTGGTGGCTCCGAGCAGCAGATGCTCACCAGCATGGGCTCTGAGCAGGGCCACCTGGGAGAGAGAAGGGAGGATGTCTGGCAGCTGTACCCCTGGGAAGGTGTAGCCAACTCAATGACCCCGAGCAAGTCGGCTTAATGCTTCCCTTGCCTTTACCTGCCCAAACTATAAAATGTGCATCAGAAAACTGCTGCCTTCCTCTCATAACCAATAAAACCTGGAAAAGATTCAGCAGGAACCTGGAAGGGGAAAGCAAATGTACTCACAGCTGGGAGGCCAAATGTGATTTTATCTCTGAACTGCTGTGTCCTTGGGTGAGGTAAGTTGCCCCTTCCCTCTGGGCCTCACTTCTCTGTGTGGTGAAACTTAACACCATTCTCAATGTGTGTGTGTGTTTTCAGCAGAGGTTCAATGCCTTTCATCAGACTCTCAAGAGGGTCTAGGAACCAAAAAGTTCTAAAACTGTGGGTCCTGAACTCCTACCTGCAGGCCAACTGCAGAAGATTCTGAAGAGTACTTTATAAAATGCAGACTCCTAGGCCTACTCCCAGAGATCCTAAGGCCCTATGTCTGGGTTGGGCCCAAGGATCTGCATTTAACAAACTCCCCAGCTATCTCTGATGTGCCATTATGTTTGGGGAAACCACTGGTCTGGAAGATCTGCAGGACACCTGCTCATTTGACATCACAAGACTCTAGGGCTCTGGGAGTGAGTTCCAAGAGGATAGACATGGATGTTGGTTCCCAAGGCCAAGGTGTGAGCGCTGGTCCTTGGCAGGGGATGAACTTGACATGTTCCTTCCCTACAAAGAAGGCAAAGCAGCTTTGGCAGCCTGAAGCCCAAGGTAGGGACCCAGCCAGGAGGACGCCGTCTGTACTTTCCGAACCATCAGCTTTGGGGCTGGCATCGGGCCCAAGGGATGGCAAACACAGCAGCTGGTGAAAGTAGTAGCCAGCAGGAGGCCTCAAGGATCTTGTCTGCAAGGTTGGGTTTGGGAATTGTGAAGTTTTTTGAGAGGCTAGGCTAGGAAGCAACAATGCTTTTGTTCATTCATTCATTCGATTGTTCATTCTTTCAGTGATCAAATGTTAGTGCCTAGTAAGTGACAGGCACTTCCTAGGAAGGAAGGACAAGAGGGAGGGAGAAAAGAAGGGAGGGGAGTGAAAGTCATGTGCTAAAGAGTGATGGGACAAGAGGTCAGAGAAGTCACCCTAAGGAGATGGCACTGTCTAGGGCGTGGAAGGCAGCTGGCACATAGAAAACATTCAATAAATATTTATTTGAATGAAGAAAGGAAGGAATGGATTAGTGAATGAATGAATGAATGAATGAACGAACAAATGGGCAAACTCGTTAACTCCCTCTCCAGATGTAGCAGCCACCTGCTATCCTTCATCTACCCTCCCGGGGTTCATCTTGGGAGGATGTCAAGGAGGAGGAGAAGGGCGAATAGCCTTACAGAGGAGAGGCCACTTTCCATGACCTGGACAAGGGAAGCCAAGGGTGCTTATTATGAGGCACTTCCCATTCTCTGGACACTGTGAGGACTTTCGTCACTGATCCCGGCGGCTCTCAAACCCAGGGGCAGAAGCCCTGGAAGGAAATCCCAGCCCCGTGGCTGCCTTGCTCTGCAACCCGGGGCAGATCCCTTCCCTTGCTAGACCTCAGCCCCTTTACCCAATGCTCCCCAGCCTCCTAGGTGTCAATGGACTGATGTCCAAAACAAATCAAGAAGTGAACAAACTTGGAAAGTGGTCCCTGCGGCAGTACTGACAGATCTGGGGAGTCCTTTGGAGGACAGTGCCCTCCCCAGTTCTCCCAGGTGTGTCCCAACTCTCTTGGACACAATGGGCTTCTTATACACCATGAATGGGGAGCTGGGAACCCTCCTGACATGGCAGCTCTTCCTGGGGTGGGCAGGCAGGGTGGGGGGATGTTAATGATTGTCCCGTGCTGCTGGCCACCCATCACTGCTCTCTAAGAATGCTCTGAGCCCCAGCCAGGGAGGTTTGGGTGGGAAATGGAGGTTAACAATTGCTCAACTTGGGGGTATCTTCTTGCCCTGCTGAGTCCCTGGGAAGGAACAGAAGGGATTAAACATTAATATAGACTCTCAAGCAGAGGGGACCAGAGCCAGCACATAAGGAACAGGGGGAAAGGCAGGGGCAGCTTGGCCGAGATCCCTGGCCTGTCATCCTTCCCAAAGCAGGGAGGGATCCATGAGACAGAGCACTGGATCCAGGCCCCTGTATGAGGATGACAACCAGCCAAACCAGTGTTTTCCACAGTGCGTCCCACCATAGAATACTAACAGGTGTTCCAAGAGTCCGGGGCTTAAGGGAATTTGAGAAGCCCTGGGCCCCACAAACTTCTGCAGCTTCCTTGCCTGAAGGACCTCTCAGAGACCTCCGCAGAGGAACACACATTGTCAGCGTGCAGTGCAAAAGCGCAAAACAGATAAGCAAATGCACCAGGAGCTGGTGTCTCGGCACTGTCCATGCCTTCCGCTGAGCTCGGAGGGTGAGCCAGTCCAACAACCCCTTCCCAGACAGGAGAGGCCCAGGAGGTGCCTGGCCAGGAGCGGTCACTTGTGGTATCTTAGAAACTCATCTGTCCTCAGACACTACCCTGCCGCTCCAGCCTCTTCCCTCCGAATCCCCCATGACAGTGCTGGCATGCCAGAGAAGATACTTTGGGAAATAGAACGCTGAATTAAACCATCTTGGTGGGATACAAGAATGAAAGAAATATTTAGGGAGGCTAGCTGTGGTCTGGGCCATGTCGGTGTTCCATTGCATGATTTAGGCCCTTCGAATGGTAATAACCTTATTTTTTCTGAAACTGATACTATAATTCCCACTTTACAGATAAGAAAACTGAGACTCAGAGAGAGAGAGAGTAATTTGTCCCAGATCACACAGAGCACCAGTCTCTGAGCCCAGGGCTCAAGTTCAACTCTCATGATCCTTGGCTCTGGGGCCCTGTGCGCATGCCCCCAGGAGAGCTATCTGGTGTGGGAAGGCAGTGGCCAGGAGCCTGGACTTTGGAGCTTGCCTTCCAAAATATACCTGCAGGCAGAGTGTTCTAATCCCAGCTGTGCTGGATACTAGCTGTGTGACTTTGAGCAAGTTACTTAACCTCTCTGTGCCCCAACTGGATCACCTATAAGTTGGGAATGATAATAGTACCTAACTCATAGGGCTGCTGAATGGATTAAATGAGTTAAGATGTATGTCGTGATTTAAATAGCTCCGGGCGTATATGAACACCATGTGTGTTCTGTTAAGCAGAATCAAACCCATCCAAGGCTACATCCCAGGTGGGCCAGCAGGACCCACCTGCCCAGTGTCCCCACTGCCCCCAGAGTGTCTGCTCTCACCTGGTCATCCAGAGGGAGCTCGCAGAAGGCAGGGATGTACTTGGCCCACTCAACGAGCACCAGCAGCTGCTCCTTCATGGACTCGCACACGTCTGCGATACTGGCAATCTTTTTCGCTCGAATGTCTCCGTTGATCCCAGAGACAGGGGAGGTGATCTGGGGGGAGTGAAGGACAATGCTGGGATGGTCAGGCCCTCCCTACAGTCTCTGCCCTCTATGCAGAGTGCCCACCCACCCCCACAGATAGTTTCCCTGTCTGGGAAAGGGAAGATGGACTGTGGATGCCTCTCAGCTCAGGAGGGAGTTCAAGAGCAAAGGAAGAGAAGGAAGGATGCTGAAGAAGGCATAAGGCTCCCCCTAGGCCTCCATTGGCAGAAGTGTCCCCCATTTCCTCCTCTGGCAGCGCCTCAGAACCCCAAGAAACCCCTCAGCTCTGTAGGAGAAGCAGGGCAAAAATCATCATTTTCACCTGACAGGTGAAAAAAGCCCACAACCCAGAGAGGGGCTGTGACTTGTCCAAGGTCACATAGCAAGGGGTGGGCTGAACCCCTTCACTAATCTGTCCGTTAATCTCTTCTCCTAGGGCTAAACTGATCTCAGGCCCTTGGTGAAAGCCAACTCCGTCTGGCCTGCAGAATGCATGCAAAAGGATGAACTAGAAAGTGCCACAGAGCGCCAGACCTGGGTTCGAGTGCTGTCCTTGCTACTAAACTGACTCAGTTTCCCTTCTGTGATATTCCAGGGCCCTTCCAGCTGCTGCTCTAGGGCCTGGCTGGGGAGGCCGGGCTTGGAGGCAAGACTCCTCTTTGGTGTAGGGGATCTCCAGGTGGAGAGAGGGTCATCCCGATACCTGCTGGGACAGGACCTCTGCCTGCAGCAGTGCGTTGATGGAGGGCAGGCTGCTGTCCTCATAGCTTGACCGGCGAGTGCTGATCCGGTCCCGCTCATTCTGCACGGCTGTGAGGAGGCAGAGAGAGGTGAGGAGGGGAACAGGGACGGGCTGAAGGGGAGGGTGGTCCCCACTGCTGAGGAGCATCTGAGGTGTGAGAGGAGAGAGTCTGGCCCACAAGGAGATACTGCAGGGCTGACTTGGAGTAAAGAAAATGTGGTTGGAGGTGGGAGGAGGGCACATTTGGGGGGCAGAGCCTGGCTCGGCATGAGGGGATGCGGGGCGATGGATTCCAACCCAGCAGACGGGAGAAGCTTCCAAGCACCAGAACTGCCCCCAACGCGACAGGGTGCAGCACGAGTGATCCCCTCGTCCCCGGGGGGATGAAATATAGTGATGCCTTGGCAGAGGGTTTAAGACGGGTCGAGTACTGATCATAGATCTATCTAGATGACTGATTTTTAAGTTCTGATTTGGAAAAGGGTCCCTTTTGTTCCAGACAAATGTGGGAAAAACAAGGAAAATGAATGGCTTTGGGTGACCAGGAGATGGCCTAGGCATTCCTGAAAGCCTGGACGGAAGGCCTGAGAAGGGGGTGTGGAGGCCCTCACCTGCAGTCTCCGCCACCAGCAGGAGGCTAACCCACTCAGAGACAGCCCGGAAATGCCCTGGCTCCCTCCTGCCCCACCTCCGCGCTCTCCTCCAGGACTCAGAGCCCTGGGCCTCCACCTGCTAGTGTCCCACACCTCCCTGCACCTCCCCATCCGTGTCAGTCCTGGCCTGAGATGGGAGACAGACCTTCTGCAGCTCTGGCCCCATCCCCTGGAGTCCCAGCGGCCTCACCGTGGCCTGAGACTTTGCTGAGGCTGGCAGGAGGGACGGCGAGGCAGCGGGAGACCTGGGTCTCTTGCCATTCACTCTCTGGGTGCTGGTACGGATCACATCTTCTCTTGGGGCCTCGGTTTCCCCGTCTATCAGCTTGTCCATCTCTCCTTCTCTCATGGGACCACATGCTGTCTGGAACCCTCCCCTCCAGGCTGGGCTCTGCTGCCTCTTCTCAGGAGCAGCTCAGGCTCCTCACCAGGCTCTTTGCTTCTGGCCTCACCTTGCCCATCACCTCTCCAAGTCAACGGGCTCTGCTACAACCAAACTCAGTCCCATCCCCCCACTGCTCAAAACTGGTGACTCCCCCTCTCACGCGGAGTGAATCCCTCCCTGTGGCCCTTCATCTCCGACCCCACTCTGCCCGCCAAACTGCCGCTGGCCCACCGCCTGGAATTCTGCCCCCCATGGCATAACTGCTTCTTTGCTGGGCGCCTGGCTCCGTGCACAGGCCACCTTCTCCGAGGCACCCACTCTGACCACCCCGTCCGATGCGGTTCTCTCCTTCAGGCTCTGCCCTTCATTTCTCCTGCTTTCCTTCCCTTCAGGGCCCCTTCCTGTAAAATCTCTTGTTCAGTCTTTTACTCTCTGTCCCTCGATGGGAAGGAAAGCTCCAGAAAGCTAGGTCTCCGTTCCTGTTCACTGCTGTAGCCCCAGCGACTAGCACGGAGCTTGGCACGCAGTAGGTACTCAAGAAATGTCAGCTGAGTGAGTGAAGGCGGCTCTGATTCCGAGGTGGGCCCTATTTCTCAATGGAACGTCCACACGGCTGCCATTCAACTTCCTCTTGATTCCACACACTGTTGAAATCAGGAATGAAAGCCAGACAGCATAAACCGAGCCCCAGCGTGAGTGGGGCATGACAGTGGCCCCCAAGTCGGAAATCTTTCCTGACACCCACGGCCCCGGCCAGGGCCAGCCCCTAGGGCCGCTCCCCTGCACACGTGGCGGCCCTGCCCGCTGACACCCCTCCCAGCCCTGGCTGCCAATGCCTGCCCGCACCCGCCAGGGCGCCGATGGGAGGCGGGACCAATAAAAGGGCTGCAGTCAGCAGCTGTGGATTGGGCTCCCCAAGGTTAGCAGGTGTTATCAGTGCCCGGCGCGAGCTCAGTCACGGAATGATGTTTTCCAAATGTTTGCTCAGTATTAGCAGGGTCGGGGACCTAATGTAACTCCTATTGAATATTAACCGACCCGGCCAGAGGCAGAGAGGAGGATGAGCCTGTCTTCCCAGAGAACCCCTGGATGGGGTCCATGGCAGGGCTGGGCTGGGGTTCTGAGGAAGGGCCCATCAGATCACCCAAGGGGCCTCCACCAGCCTGTACCTCCCGCAGCCCTGGCCCAGTTTCCTGGGTGGGCTTCGGTCCAGGGCATTTGTCCTGGGTCTGCTAGCCAAGCCCCAGGGAGGCGTTGTCTCGGGTTATAGGACAGAATTCGAGACATGCTGTTGGCCCTACTGACCCCCACCTTTCTCCCCAGAGTCTTTGTCCCTTCAGGGAACCCACTTCTGGCCACCGTGGGATACCCTCTGGCCAAGGTTCACAGGCCTGTGGTCCAGGGGAAATTTTAGGAATCTAGACCAGAGACGATGCCCCCAGGCGAGCCCTCCCAGTTTCAGTCCAGGGAGCTTGATGCTGCGTGCTCAGCTCAGGGAAGCCTGACTCCACCTGTTTGGGCTTCCTGGCTTGCATTTCCCCTTCCGTAGAGATGGGAGTGGGTCCATTTGGTGACCTCGCCTCCACCTGGCCAGTCCCTAAATCTGTTGGCAGTGCAGGCCTTCCTGTGGTCAGGGACCGCTTCTGGGTTTCAATTCCTGAGTCCTAAGGCTATTAGAGAAGAGAAATGAAAACTTGTTCCAACTCTTCTGATCACGGAGGCTTCGGCCGAGAATCTCTCTCAGCTTTGGGGACTTCCCACCAGCTTGATGAGGGTGTCGGGACTACAAGACTTCGGTAGAACCGGTAATACTCTTTCTTCCCAGAGCTTGATGGCAGTGAGGACCGAACACCATGACCCCCCCAAGCCGATTCTTGAAGCAACCACATGACTGCTGGTGTCACCATCTTCTGGTTAACCGAAACACACAAAGAGCACCAACACTGACTAGTTCACTCATTTGCCATCAGCCAAGGCTCCCATCCTCCTGGCCTAAAGTCTCCTTCCCCAAGCCAAGAACAGGCTACTTTAAAAGCTATGCTAAGGCCCTGGGGCTCTCCCTCCCCTTCCAGGAGCCAGCACGTAGAACTGCTCCTTAACAAACACACATGCCCCAAGGGGGACAGGTAGATCAGTGAATGGGTCACTGGCCTCCCAGAGCTGGAAGACATCATTATCACCTCCTCATTTGACAAGACTGGAAAACAGGAGTCCAGAAGAAATGTCTCTAAAGTGACATGTCAATGGCTCTGGATGTTTAGTAAGAGACGTAAGAGACCACAGGCGGGAACCAGGCCCCGTCCAGCCTAGGAAGGCTACCCACCCTTTCCCCACCTGCCTGTCACAACGCCTGAAATCTTACCATGAGAGCTTCATGCTCTCGAACCTAATACCTTAGGCTGTGGGGGAAACAAAGTCACTGGTTGTGAGGAACAGAGAGCATGGGCCCCCTAGACCGGATGCTCAGTCTTTTCCTTGCCTCCTGCTGCCCATGCATGTGTTCTAGTCCCATTTCTCACATTCCTCATTCCACAAAGGGGTACCCAACTTGGACGAAAGGGACTCACCCCACTGAAAACTAGAAGGTCCGCGGGGGGGAGGTTGCCCTTTGGAAAAGTCCCCCCTCCACCGGAACTCCCCTCCCCACAGATCTGCGCGCTACCATTGCGGAGCTGGCAGCACCAAGGGGCCCTGGAGCCCACCCAGTGCCTCGCAGGGGTCAGCAGGTCCAAGTTCCCACAGGACTCATGAGCTCAAAGCAAGGCCCTACAGGAACGGCATGTGGACCCTACTTCCTAGGGAGGGGACAGGGGGAATAGGGGCTCTGGGGCAGAGACCAGGAGTGGAGTGCCCCTCAGGCTGGTCCCAGGTTCTTGTCCCGGGGAGGGGGTGGGGGTGGGTGTGTGTGTGTGTGTGTGTGTGTGTGTGTGTGTGTCTGTGTGTGTACAGGATGAGACCAAGGGCCGGGCTAGTATGCCACAGCTGTGGGTGAAGAGTGAGGTCTGGGGCCAGAGCTGGAGAAGGTGAGTGGAGGGAAGGAGGAGATGTAGTTAAAGAATTTTTGCTTCCTGAGCTTGGGCTGTTCCTGAGGAGGTCATAAAGGAGGGAGCTCAGGTGTCGCCAGAGAGTACCCAACTCTAGCCTGAAGCACCGGATGCAAAGTTCTGGGGCCGCCTCAGTCCCCTCATCCAGGAAAAAGGGGAATGACAATGGTGCCAGCCACACAGAGTGCCACGTCACTTGTCACTGGTAGAAAAGCCCCGGCCAGCAGCGGGCATCTGCTGGTTACAGGAGGCCTGGAGAGAACTTTATAAACGTGCTCCCATCTCCCCCTCCGCCTCCACCCAGGGCAAGTCTGACGCCCCATTCCTCCTCTGCAGAATGTGGAAACTTGGGGGTCACCCGATACTCAAGAGTGAAGACTAAGGAGCTAGGGCACTTGTCCCTGGGACAGGAGGCTCAGGAAGAGGGTCCCCGACTCCCCGACTGTCCACATTTGCGGAGTCTGGGTGGCGATCACACAGACATTCTCTGTTCTCTTCCTGTTTGCAATAGTATGTGAAGAGAAAACACCCGAATGGGCTGCCCATGGCTGTGGGGCAAGGGCTGGTGCCGGCTGGGAACCAGAGGAGCCCAGAGTGAGAGCTTATCTCTTTCTCAAGACCAAGCCCAGTCCCGCCCTGTGGCCAGATTGCGAGGCCCTCCCTCCTCTCCGCCATTCACCAGTCACCCGGGGGGCCAGTCATCAAGTCCTCCAGGGTGGCCACGCCGGTACCCGCCAGGAGTGGGGGCAGGTGGGGCCCTGGCAGGTGGGGGAGGGCAGGCCCGAGGCTCACCTTCCTTTTTCATGCCAGCCCGGAAGCACTTCTTGAGCCTGCAGTAACGGCACTGGTTCCTCTTGTCTTTGTCCACCACGCACTGCCGACTGAATCTGGGGAGGGCTCGGAGGGTTGGATGCGGCAGGGACAGCCCTCCCATCCCTGGCCTCGCCTGCATCACGGGAGTCATGCTAACCATGAATCAGGCCCTGGGGACTCTCGAAGAAGCCCGCCCTGTCCGGGATCACTCAGCCTGTTGGTAGAACTGAGTTGGAAACGCTCGCCCCTCCAGGAGCTGCTCTCTCTACCATGTACTGGGAAAGTCCAGAGCCGTGGCAGGCTCCTGGTGTGGCTCGGAGTCAATCCCTGGTGGGCTAAGTGACTCTCTGGATGGGGTTGTAAACAGAGGCAGTGCCCCATGGTGGTGAAGGGGGGAGCCCTGAATGTCAACGGGGGCTCTGCCACTGATTCAAGCAGCCTGACCTTGGACAGATTCTTGGCCCTCTCCAAGCCACAGCTTCCTCATCCATAAAATGGGAAGAATCATAACAACCATGTCAGAGGCATGCTGACAGGTGCAAATGAGAAATTATGTGGATAGGGCCTGCACAGCCTCTGTGAATGGCAACTCCTCATAACTGGGTCCTGCTTGGTTAGTTGGCTGGTTGATAAAGATCTTATTTATTTATTTATTTATTTATTTATTTATTTATTTATTTGACAGAAAGAGAGAGAGAACACAAGCAAGGGAGGCAGCCAGCAGAGGGAGAAGCAGGCATCCCGCTGAGCTGGGAGCTCGATGCGGGGCTTGATCCCAGGGTCCTCTATTTGCCCCAGGAAAAGCACCAGGTTGGGGAATGAGCCCCACTCTCTGAGGCTTCAGAGGCAGCTTGGACCCAAGCCTCATGGATCCTCATTTGCTAAATAGGAAAAATAACGATGGACTTGTAGGGACAGTTAAATACATAAAACAACTCAGCATGTCTGGCACATAGTAGTGCTCAGTAAAGGGCAGCTGGTAGCTTTATGATCAGTGAATGAGGTCCCTAGAATGGATGTTACCATCTGGATCCCTGAGGTTTGAGAAACCAGAGGATGCTTTAAGGCCTCAGAAGGCAGACGCCTACACCCCTGGGACCTAGTGAGGGAGCAGACAGACTCTGGGGAACATCAGTGGCCCAAGTGTACCCATTTCCCAGCTAGAGAAATTGAGGCTCTAAGCAGGGGCTCCTCACCTGCAGGAGTACATGTGGTTCTTCCTCACGCTCCTCCGGAAGAAGCCTTTGCAACCGTCACAGCTTGAGGCACCGTAGTGCTTCCCTGTGGCCCGGTCCCCACAGATGGCACACAGGGCACTGACACCCAGGCTGTTGGGTACGTTGAGGTTGGCACCTTCTGATGGGGATGTGTCTGCAGAGACGAAAGTGAAGACTCAGTTGGGGCCCTGCTCCCCTAGCGGCTTAGGTACAGAAACTAGTATGAGCATTATGGAGATGCCCCCCAACAAAGGGCTTCAGCCTCCTCCAGCCCTGGGTGCTGTTCCCACTCCCTCGCTGACCTTGGGCAGTCCCTTGGCGTTCTGGAAGGCCTGGTTTGCATCTATTACTTAGGCGTGGTTATAGCAGTGATGTCACAGAGTCACCGGTGTGGGTCTGCCACACATTGTGGAGACCGCTCAGCTCAGCTTTCTCTGGGAAGTAATCCTACGATGCATCTGACCCTTATATTCCCGGACTGCCTGGGCAGAGGGGGCTGTGAAAGGGACAAATATGCCCCCAGCATTTGCTCAGATCCTGTCCCTCATTTCTCAATGTATCCAGAGGCCTCAAAAACTCTCCCAGGGAACAGGAAGACATGCACCAAGGATGGTGGCCCACTTGCCCTCCTGGGAGGGTCATGGCAAGGTTCTGGGCGTTTTTCAAATACCACCTGTCTCTGAGGCAAAGCTCCTGTTATCTCTGTAAGTCTGGGAGGGGGTAAGAGACAGGAGGCAGAGATCTCAGACGGGGTGCGTGGGTCCCTGGGTGCTAGTGCTGGCGCTGCCACTAAGGGACCCGTGAGCTTGGACAAGTTCCTTTTCCTCTCTTCAAGTCCCCCTGGGTCTGGGCATCCCTAATGGTAAAAGGCAGCAGTTCAACTGTTCTGGTTGTTTATATATATATTTTTAATTTCAGTAGCTGAACCATCTTTGTGTAAGCAGATCTTCCATCAAGGATAGACCTTGAACCATCTCCCCAGGAAAACGCACACATATGCACCCCCCCAGTCCCACACACACAGGTTTTCATGGATACCCCGAATCTGACCTTGAATTCCTAGGGAACACCGCACTGAGAACTGGAGAGGGGCATCGTGCCACGGTAGAGAGCACGCACATTATAGCCCTTCAGTCAAGCTTAAGTCTGAGCTGGCCCACTCGTTAGCTGGTTGACATGGGCTGTGTGAGTTCACTCTTCCTTTGTTTCCTTACATGTGAATTAGGTAGCGTAACAATCCCCTAAGACTAGTAGGAGGATTCAGTGAGTCGATGCAGGTGACACGCTTGATACATAAAAAGTACTGCATCAGCATTCGTGAAGGAAAAGCTTTCCTACAGAACCAGACTCCTGCCGTGGATGACGTCCAGCCATCAGGCGCAAGCGGACCGGCCACATCTCATCCCTGACATGTCCCAGGTTCCTGATGGTGCCCAGAGCTCGGCCCCCTCCACTTGGTGAATTATTCCCGGAGATGGGGATAATTGTTAAGCCATGTTGGTGCCCTTTCTCCCTCAGCCTCACCTCCCTCAGCCCCTGGGGAGATATGACCCCACGACTCCCAGCCGTTCAGGTGGAGGCTGGGGGCCAGGGGTGCCTCTGTCCTGTGAAGAAGGGGCTGGGTGTTGTTCAGTGTATCACCTCACCACTGCCTTCCACAGACAGGCCCCATTCTCTGGGTGAGAACACCAAGACGACCAGTGACTTGCCCAGGGTCATCCTACTCCTGCTAAGTGGAGGAGCCCAATTAGAGCTCATGTGTGCTGGACGACTCTGGCCTGTGTTGCTTTTACTGGGGTGTCTGTGGGGGCCTCTAATAAGCCAAGCCCCTGCTGTTCCAAATTAGGAGTGGGAGAAGGTGGGGAGCTCTCCATGAAGTGCTGGAGGCCCCCTCACCCCCGCTCAAGAGGAATGTAAAAATGTGATCCCAACACTCATACCCCTTCCAAGGCGAGTGGAGAATGCAGACCCTTCTGAAGAATGCCCGGTGGTCTTGGGACGACCCATGTGGGGCAAGGCCCAGCTACCAAGGCCAAGCAGCAGGCTTACCGAATCCTCTGGTTAGCTCCGGGAGGTAGGCACTATTATGTATTCCCATTTGACAGATGAGGAAACAGACGCTCAGAGAGGAAGCTGGCTTGCAGAGTTCCCACAGGTAGGAAGGGTCTATGCCAGACTTTGAGCCCAGATCTCTCTGGCCCCTGAGCCTGAGGCTGTGCTCTCCAAGGAAGACGCAGGGCGGCCTCCGCCTCAGGTGCACGCGACTCCTGGGAGGCACAGGCTCTGAAGGGCTGACAGGGCTGGTCCCAGAGAGCAGTCTCGTGCTGGTCAGTGGCCAGAAGTGTGACAGCACGTAATGTCCCCGCGGGGTCACACGACACCCTGCCTAGTGCAGAAGCTTCTTGTTTACCATTTGCTGTGATTTACCCCTCAACTCCCTTACACGGACATACCTCAGAGCTGGCTGGCCAACAGGCCTGAGGTGACTGAACCCATTTTGCAGAAGACAGAGAGGCCAAGCAAGGGGATATGACGTGCCCAAGGTTGCCCAGTGAGTGGATGGCAGGAACAGATGAGCAGCTGGGGAGGCTGACCGCAGGCATGGCAGTCACATCTTTCTAAGCCAAACTGACCACGAGCACTACAGACCCTGGCTGAAGCCGCAGAGCCACGGAAGGAGGGCAGGTGGCAGGTCGACATTGACCACCGTTTTATATGAGGCTGGCCGAGGCTCTTTCCCCTCTAGAAGCTTCTTGGCTTCCAGGCTTCCTCTCTTCCCCTACCTCCTTGGGGTGGAGAACCTCTCACCCCAGCTTCACGTGTGCTCTTGGTGACGTGGGAGCAAATCAATACACCTGGGGAGAGACACAATGCGGGCCACCACATCAGCTCAGAGAGAAAGGGACGTGGGGCTCAGGTGAACCTCCTTTGGCAAATGTCAGCGCCAACCCCCTGCGTCTCATGTCTGCAAAATCAAGGGTAGGAGAGGGTACTCACGCACCGGGACCACAGCGGGAGTCAACAGAGCACAAGACAGGATGCCCATCGAGAGCATGCATCTAGAAAAGCACAGGGCACGCCGACAGATCCTCACCCACAGCGCCCGTGTGCACACTTCCACAGACACACGGACACACACTCACAGCGGCTTCCGGACAGAAGCAAGACACACACACAGCTCTGGGGACACCAGCGAACACACACGCGGTCATCAAATGCAAATGGAAACCTACAGAACAGGCACACACAAACACAAATACGCAAGTGCATTTCCAGAAGCATGTACATGTTAGCCAACACAGCATCCCCCCCACACATGCGTGTGCAGAAACTCGTCCATGCACACCCCGGTGAGGCCAGGGGCACACCACAACTCACGCTGGACTGGCATCTCACTGAACCAACTTCCCTAGGAACTAATTCTTTTTCTACGTGGGGTGTTCACCCCAGGAAAGTCCCAAAGACACCTGCTGGGTGCCTCCATCCAGGGACACAACATACCCTTCTATCTCTCTGGCCCTAAGCCTAAAGCGTTCAAGAAGGGCCCTAGTCAGGCCCAGCTATTGGAGCGGGATGCCAAGAGGGAAGGTCACCATCATGTCGCTGCTCCCAGTGACGCACTGAGCAGAGACAGCCTTGAGGTAACAGGGACCAGACGGGCCAGACAGGAATACCTGGGATCTACTTTTGCTGGAGAGTTGTGCATGCGGGCCTCCCCTCGCCCGGAATGCCTCTTGTCGCTGGGCATTTTCACCTGGCGACACCTGTACCGACTTCCTGCCATTTGCTATCATTCTCCTCCCAGCCCAGCACTGAGTGCCCCAGGCCCGCTCCCACACCACACACCTGGGCACACCTGTCCCCACCTACCATTGCCCATGGTCAACACCTGCACGTTCTCGAACTCGAGGGTGGTGTAGGCGGGGTCCAGCGCGGCGCTGTAGTCAGCCATGTCCATGTCGACGAGGGTTTTGGAGAGGCGCATCCTCCCCTTCCACCCCTCGGCTGCTCGCCCTGCCCAGGATGCCCACCCCGAAGGCTCCGGCCAGAGCCCCGGCCCCCGCCCTCCGCCCTCCCACCGCCTCCTCCCAGGGGCCCTCTCTGCCTGCCTGCGTTTCAAACCGTCCTCTGGGAGGATCTGCCGGGAGTCTTGGCCTAGCCCCTGCCAAGGGGTGGAGGCTCTGCCGGGGAGGGGTGGGGGTTAATGGTTAATCGGCTCCCCCACTGGTGGATAGTCTGGGCGGGGCTGCAGGGATTTGGCTGTTTGTTGGTTTCTGGTGGACACCCTGGTGCCATTACAACTGGGGCCCTAACTCCCTGATATTCATTCGGCTACAGATTTCTGTAAGACGGACATGCTAACTCATCGGCACTCGTCTGACCCCTGACTCAGGCACCTGCCTCCCCCAAGTCATCATCGCCCCAAGTCAGGCATTCTGACTGATATGCTGAGACACTGACACCCCCCTCCAGGATGCCCTGATTCAGTAACTTCCCAAATCATTGACCTCTACCCTCAAGGCTCTGGAGGAGATAAAGCCGCCTCATGGCACATGAATAAAGACTAAATCTCAGGCCCCAGACACCAATCTTTGGGATCCTCCTTGTGGGAACTCCCTTCCTGTTGTCCACCTCCCTGGGGAGGAGCACGGACTCACCTCCGGCTCTCCTCTCCGGCTCCCCACGATGCCCCTGGCTGCCGCCAGCCCCCACCGCAGCCAGTGCCCTCACTTCCTCCTGCTTCCTTCCCCTGCTCCCCTCAACAGCCCCAGAGGAGGCCGGCAGTGCCACAGACCTGGATAATACTCAGGCGCCTACCCCCTACCAGTCATGACTTTGGGTAAATGATTCTCCTCCTGGAACCTCAGTTTCCTCCTCTGTAAAAGGAATAATTGACCTCGGAGCGGGGCTTGGGTATTAAACAAGATGGTATCAAGTGTCCATCCCTCCTCCCCTTCCCATCCCTTTTCTATCTCCCTCTTCTCTCCACCTATCACCTCCTTCAGAGGGGCCTTCATGGGCCTGTCACCTGAGTGGTCATACAGGGCCCCACACTTCCGTCCCTGTGTTTGGTTTAATGTTCTGCTGTTGTTGGAATTCCTAATGATTTCTGAACAAGGTACCCTGCAAATTCGGCAGCTAGTCCTGCCTGCCTTCTGTGGGCGTTCGCCCTTTTCTTGTCATGCCCTCCGGCCCCGTGGGCCCTCGACACAGGCCTCGACACGGGCCTCGACACGGGCCCTCGACACGGGCCCTCGACACGGGCCCTCGACACGGGCCTCGACACAGGCATCACCAAGAGCTCCCCACGTAGCCTGGGAGGTGAGGTCACAATGCAGGCAGTAGAAAGCACAGACAAGGGTGCAAGGGCCCAGACTTGGGAGACTGGGAGCCTGCCCTCCTCGTCCAGCTGGAGCAAGCGTGTGTGAATGAGTGATGGCCCCAATGAGCGCGTGGTGAGGGGATGACTTAGTGGTGGAGTGAGTGGGTGAATCAGTGAAAGGGCGTGTGAATCAGTGAAGGAGTAAATAGGTGAGGGGTTTCTGTGCAGGGCAAATCAGTTGGACAGGCCGTGAGCGTGAAGGTGGGCAGCGGCAGCCTCCTCTTTCTCTCAATTATTAGAAGCCCCTTCTCTGCCCTTTGTAGCCTTGTTCTGCCCCTCTCCATTGTCCCCCCCGGAGCTGAGAAAGGGAAATGATTGTTTGGGAAGAAAAGAGAGACTGATTTGAGGTTAGGAGGCCCAGGTTTAGGAGCTCGCTAGTTCTGTCATTATTCGGATGACTTTGTTCAAATCACAGTTCTCTTGGGGCCTTAATTTCCCTATCTGTAAAATGGGGAGATCTTGGCCCATTTGTTGGATAAGACCTCTGGGGAGGGAGGAAGAGAGACAGTCCCCCCACCCTGCAGTCTGCACCTAGAGATGTGACAAAGGCCGGAAGGAGACCATGCCCACCGAGGGACGTCAGACCCCAAGCTCGGCTGGGCAGGGGAGCTGATTGAGGGATAAACACAGAGGAGAAGGAGGGACGGCTCTGGGAGGGGCCCCTGAGGGCTGACCCCACGTCTGGCCACCTGTCTGGAACCTGGGATAGGCCACACACAGCCAGACACGCCTGGCGTCTCATCAGCTCTGAGATGCACGCTCCCCGGATAGCAAACGTAGGATGTGATTATTAGCATGTCATGTCACTGGTAACAAAAATAATAATCTTTCAATCTCTGTAGATGATATCTTAGATTGAATGAAATAAGCTCTATGGTCTGCTGGTGGGAGCCGTGGCATGCCACATCCACGACCCATTATACAGAACCACGAGGTGGACAGTCCGCCTGTGACAAGCTATCAATTACACAGAGCGTGGCATAAACACTTCACCGAACACACAACACCCACGACCCACTGCTTATGAGTCCCAGTCTAGAAACCTGTTTCACACCCTGCCCACATCGCACACATCACACCCAGCAACGCATGTAAATTTATCCACTCCTGAACTGTAACTGCCCGCATGTGAACTTGCATCATTATTAGAGACATGCTCTATTTCACCCTTAGCTGACCCCAAACAGTATCTTCTAGATATATGACCCTCGTAAACAACACACCACCTATGATATCTGCTGGCTCTGTGATCTCAAGCAAGTTACTCTTTTGAAGCCTCAGTTTCTCCTTCTGTAAAATGGGCTTAACGTGCAGTTTGTTGTGAAGATTAAATAAAATATTATCATCAGCATTCTGTCTCCTCCTTCCCTCTCCCCCTGCAACCACCACTTCGAGGGTAAATCACAGGCCTTAAAATCGGACGGAGCTAGGCCAAAATTGAGGCACTGCCAACTTCCTGAAACTGACATTAGGTCCCACCCCTCCCAGCCTTAGTTTTGGCATCAGATAAATGGGTTGGTACCTTCCGCGCAGGGATGGTGTGGGCATTAAATGACCAAGTGTGGGCACTTATCACTGGCGGTTGGTCCCTTGACCCACTAGCCACACAACCAGTGGCAATCAGGACCCCTGCTCAGGAGAGCTCCTGGGGTCACCTGCCCAGCCACGGACACACCTGGGCCTCCACGCCATCAGCTCAGCAGCTGCTCTCACTCCCTGCCCCACCCTGTGGCCTGTTGGACCCCACTTGACATGCGGTGGCTCCCAGGGGGTACCAGAGGACCTCAGAGCTCACCGAGAGGTCCAACTCCTTCATCTTGTAGATAGAGAGATAGAGGCCTCTAGAAGGGCAGGAGGGCTTGCCTGGGCCAGCCGAGGGGGTGGGTTGCCGCAGAGCCCGCTGTGGGGCAGGGGCTCCAGCCTCGGGTCTGGACGGTGGTTCAGAGAGCTCCCACCCTGGACCACTTCATTTTCCTTTCAACCCATAATAATGGCTGATGCTTCTGGAGAGATTCCATGCCATGCTAAGAGCCTTCCACCACTCTTCTCATTTGACCCTCTCAGCTTTACAGATGACAAAACTGAGTCTCCGAGACAAGGAATGACTTGCCTAAGTCACAGGCACAGGAGGCCCTGCAAATTGAGCCCGAGTCTGACTTCAAGGCTTAAGGGCTTCACCCCCTATATACTGCCTCCCTCTGAAATCCCAGAAAGGACACCAGAACTCTGGAGTTGGGGGGCCTGGTTATTCCATCGCATCACTGCCTGGAGCTCGGGGATCTGAGAAGCCAAGGTGCCTGTCCCTGGTCCCACGCAAGTTCGGAGGCATCCTCCAGACGGGTCACCGCAGGCTGCCCGGCATCTTGGCTTCCTCTGGGCGCCTACCACCCCACTATCTCTTCTCTCCTCACTCCACCCCCAGCCCCTGGGGAGTGGTGCTGGGAACCCGGACTTATCAAGACAAAGAACAAAAGTCGTGGGGGAAAGAAGCCAAGAGCCATCTCCACTCTGGGGTAGGGCCCTCCGGTTTCGCCCCTTTGAAATTTCAAATTCCAGTTTGTGGACAAAGTCCTAAACTTTCTCACAATATAGGTCCCCAACCACTGACCGAACTCCAGTGCAGGCAGCCAGCAGGCCCGGGGCTGGCCTGGCCCTGCTGCTTCCCTTGGCAGCACTTGAGTCTAGGGGGAGGGGTCTGGGCCCACGGGGGTCTGCAAGGCCATCCCTGCAGGCAGGGACCACCCACCTGACAGGGACCCCTGCCTCCCGTCTGAGAGGACAGCTCTCTTCCTAGAGCTGGGATCCGAGGCTTGCTGGTACCAACAGCAGATACCAGGTAGGCTCCCTCCCCTTTCTGGGCCCCTTCTCTCCCCCTTGAATTCCTAAAACACTGCCCATACCACCCTCCTCACCTGGGTAAGGGCCACACTGGCTTAATCCAGTCATAACCTCACAAAACTTCAAGACTGGAAAGTATATCTCAACCAACTCACCCCTTTGATGGATGGAGACACTGAGGCCCCCGGGGGCAGGGGCAGCTGGCTGTAGGCTGAACCACAGACCTCAGGCCCCTCCCTGAGCCCAGAGGGTGAAAGGGACCTGCTCAAGGCCACACAGCAGCGGGGAGGGTGGGGTGGGGAGGGGGCCCTGCCTTCAAAAGAAGACCCCAAGCTCTGTGAGGACCCCTGTCTCTCATCCCAGCCCTCAAGGGCCCTGGCAGTGCGTCCTGGGGGCCCTGAATGGTAGAGCATTTGTTCCCTCAGTCGCTGATGGCCAGTCCCGTGGCCACGGGAGTATTTCCGAGAGGAAGACGAGGGAGCTCGGGGCTGAAGGCCACTGGATTTGGAAGGAAACAACATTCATGTGGTTAACTGATAACGAGCCCCATCCTTGGGCCCCCAGAAGCCTCCTTCCTCCCTCTCCTCAGTATGATTAAGACGAACTTACTCGGCTGCTAATCATTGCTGACCCTGTTGATTTTGCCTTAAAAAATTAACTGGGCATGAGTTTGCGGTTTGCCTCACCCCTAACCCTGAAAAGGCAGGAGGCCACCCAGGTTATGCAAGAGGCTGCTGGCCTCCCCACGCACATCCAGTGCCTTCTCTCCTGCTCTCCGCAGGGTAGGTTTTGCTCAAGAGTCAACAGTCAGCTTGTTGCCCCTGCTCTGGGTCCTGAGCAAATTTGCTCTGTTACCAAAGAGAGATAAAGGCAGCTGGGGGGAGAGCTTTACAAACAGGGGTGCAGAGCGGCAGCTTTGAGCATGGGATTCTAGAATCCTGCACTGTCAGAGCCTGGGGAGTGCTTAGGAGGATGTGGGCCCTGGGTCCTGTGGTCTTTCAAACGGGATGTGAGGCTCGCTGGAGCCAGGGAAGGAAAGCCCAGGCCCCGCTTCACCCGGTGCCTGCCTCTCAGACTCTTAGACGCCCTCCCCTTAATATTTCCTTTGAAAGGTAGAGCCAGAGACACCCATCCCGACCTCCCGATGGTGGGAACTGCAAAGATGCTAGGCCAGCCTCATCCCCTCCCTCCCTTCCGCAGACTGTGGGGGGAGAGGGTATTGCTGTCCACGGACAGAAGGTTACCCCAGGTATTCTGAGACTCCAGCTTCCTCAAGCCCAAGGAAGAACAGGGGCTCTCTCTGGACTCAGTGATGTGTTCTGGACATTAGTAAAGAAGATGCACTGAAAACGCCCTGCTCTGCTGTTCACCCCCTTTCCAGTGGCTGGCTGGAATCAGAGCGGTGCCTAGAGCCACCTAGAGTCTGGGGGCCTCACCTGGCCCTGGGCCCTGTGGACCCTCTGTGGAGCAGCCATGAGCTCCAGGGGCTCCAAGTTAGAACCAGCCTCAGCCACGTCCTCCCTTTGGAGGCGTCAGGTCCCAGAGAAAGACGCAGGGGCCCTTCCCTGACTCTGGACCTCTCATGGTTCTGTTTCCTCACCTGCGGTTGGGAATAATCACACCTACCTCCCGGGCTTGTTAGGAGGAGGAAGCGGAGCGTGGACAGCCACGGCTGATGATAGTGCAGCTGTCTGGGGGGCTTTACATGGGCTAACTCATTAATCCTTACAACCAATTGATGAAGCAGGCAATCATTTTATCACCATTTTGCAGACCTCAGGCACAGAGAGTCTGAGCCACAGGCCTGAGTTCATACAACATGTAAGGAACAATAGCTGGGCTTCCAACTTGAGCACTCTCGCTCCAGAGTCTGTGCTCTTAACCCTGGGGCCCCTGTGCCCTCCCAAGGCAGACACTCGGTGCCCCCAAGGCAAGCTGGCCTTCATCTTGAGGCACATGTGGGCTTGGACTGTGAGGGCTGGAGGAGGCCTAAGGCAGGCAAGTCTGTCTCTGGGCTGGGGTGGTCTGGGATGGACTCCTGGAGGAGGTGGCATCCTGGGCCACAGGAACATCCAGAAGCAGAGAACATGATGGGTGATGACAGAGGGACATGGAAGGCACACTGGCCAGAGAGCAGGGCATTGTGGGAGATACTGGCCACAGGCTCAGGAGGTAGGGTAGAGTGTCTGGAGAATGATCAGGAGGGAAGCCAGAAGGACTTGGGTCTGTGTGGGCAGGGCCTGCCTGATGGCTTGTGACTTCCGGGCTGAGGTTGTTGTTGTCCCTCCTGTGTATATTCCTCCTCCCTCCGGGTTATGTTCCTGACTTTATCTGCAGAAATGACCTTCAGAGTGAGATGAGGCCTGCTCAGCCCCTGTGGGGCCTGAAGGATGATAGCAAGCTCCTGCCTGGCCCAGGCCCTGGTCATGGTATAAGGGGATGAACCCTTGTCCGGGAACCACTCTGGGTTCCCTTGTACCCAGGTACTGAAGGGCCCCAGGGATCTGTCTGAAGGTCACTGCGATGTCGTGTTTAAGAGTCCTGAGACTCGGGCCAAGGTTGCTGCATACAGTTGTACAGGTTGCTCACTGCACAAATGTTCTCTGTTCTACTAACCAAACCAAGTGCCCATAGAGATTGATCTGCACAGAGGAGAACACGTCTTACCTATTTTCATAAAAGCTCCATGAGAGTCTTGCCTCAGCTCTGTTTCCAGCTACTATGTGACCTTAGGCAAGGTCATTTCCCTCCCTGGCCTTGGTTTCCTGTTTGAAAAGTTGTCCAGCATAAAGCAGAGATTCGACCCTGAGGGTGAATTCAAATCACCTGGGACCTTTCAAAAAGTACTGATGTCCAGGCCCCATACCAGACCAGTGATCAAATCTGCGAATTGGGGTCAGTCGGTGCTAAGTATCAGTGTTTTTTCACGTCCCTAGGTGATTCTGATGTGCAGCCAAGATTGAGACCCACGGTGGGAGCTAGAAAGGCCTAGGTATGCATTCGTGTTTTGCAACTCACTAGCGGGCAACTTCAGTGAGGCTCAGTTTCCCATCTATAAAATGGGAATGATGGTAGGTTCCTGGTAGAGTCAGAATGCTGATTCATAGGATGATATTCAGACAGTGCCTGGCACTATGGCCAGCACGTAGGGAGCTCCCTGTTCTCGGTACCGATGACCAGGATTTTGCTATTGGCAAAATGAGATTGGCTTGAACTAAAGAGCCTTTTCCAGGTCAAACATTCAGAGACTTGGAGGCAGGCTTTCTCTATTCCTCATGTCAAATCCTTGTGGTCTCTGTCTTGTTTGCACACCTTTCATATTATTGAAGCCTGTGTGATTATTATTATTACTTGATATTTTACCTAACCTATTTAAATTTTTAACTTACTTTTTTGAATTGGTATTGCATTCACGTGGTTCAAAAATCAAAACAATAAAAAAGATGCACTTTGAGAAGTCTCGCTCCCCTCCCTGGCCACCCCCCAGCCCACCCCCTCCTCACCACAGGCCACCACTTCTCTCATTCCCTTGCTTCTTCCAGGCTTTGCTTCCTGCCAGCCCCGCAGCACCCAAAGCCCTGGATTAGCACCCCCGGCCTGGGCACTGTTCTGCACTTTGTTCTGGTCTTTGCTAGCAGACTGGAGACTTCCACTGCAGCTGAGAGCAAGCTCTGAGGAAGCAAGGATTATTGCCCTCCTTCTCAGGTGAGGAAACTGAGGCTCAGGCTGCTGAGTATTTAAGCTATCTCTACGGGGCTCCAGAGCTGTGTCTGTCCCCTACCCCAATGTGGCCTTCCAAAAAACCTAGCCCGATGAGCTTTGAAGCCTGACCTAAATCTCTTTGGGCTGGCCTGGCAGGTGGTGGGATGGGGGTGGGTTGTCGGGACTCCCAGTGTGTCTGGACGCCCCCCCACCCCAAAGAAACACAGAGGTTGAAGCAGGGAACAAAAAATGTCCAGTCTTCCAGATGGTGACCCAGCTAGGGGATGTCCACTGGATGGGACAGTTAGGGCCTGGTGGCCATGTCCTCTGGTGGAGTGGAGCCTATTGGGAACTCTGCCAGGGTCAGACTATGTGGGAGGCAGGGAAGGTCAGGAGGAGAAGAGGTGGGGAGGGAAGGGAAGTATGGCCAATGGACAGGCCCAGGGGACAGAGACCGACGGGATCCACTTCCTGGAGGTCAGGGAGGAGCACCTGGAACTCAAGGCATGGGGGGTAACGCCATCCTAACCAGGGTTTTCTGCCCACGTGACCTCAGAGCTGCCTCGGGATTGTCCCCCTGCTTCAGGCCACTAACTCACTGACTTTGGCCAGTCACTTTTCTTCTCTGCATCAGTTTCCCAAACTGCAAAACGAAGAAGACGAGGTGGCTGTGCTTTAGCTAAAGGACTCTGTAAGGCTCCCCTCTTCTTATGAAGGGAATCTGGCTCTGTCTTGATCAGGACGGCATCCCATCAAGAACCCTGGGTCTTTGTAGCGTTGGGGGCTCGGGGCACACGGCCTCTGCACTGCTCCCAAATCTGGACTCCTCCCCTGGGTCCTGTGTCTCTCTTTCGCCACCCCGTCCTCCTGCCCAGGTCGCTGTGGAGTCAGGACCATACCTGGGGGGTGCTGGGGGAAGCCCTGGCCCCAGTCTGACATCCTCCTCCTGGTGCTATGGGGTCCCGCACAGTGAGCAACCTCTTCATCCTTGAGGGGGCCCCCGCCGCCACCCTGGCACCCAGCACCCTGCCAGGCGGTGTTAATCTCTTAATACTGGTCACAATGAGATTTCAGGGATGGCAGGAGGCGGTCTCCATGGAAACAGTGGACCTGCCCAGGACCCATGCAAGGAATTAGCCACAGGGCTCAGCAGGGGGGGCCCGGAGACCCAACCCAAACAGGAACAGGAAGCAGGGCAGCCTTGGCTCCCAGGCCTGCCCAGGCCCTCCCTCGGTCTCCCACCCTTTGCACTGCCTCTGTCAGGACGAGGACGACTCTGGCTGACCAAGGGGTGGGGCTCCTGCACAACTAGACAGCCCTGTCACCTTTCTGAGGCTCAGTTTCTTCATCCTCCGATTTGGGTTCCAGTCCTTAACCTAGGGGCTTTTCCAGAACAGTGCAGGCCTCAGAGTCTGACAGACATGAATTTGAAGCTCAGCTTTTCCCACTCAGACTATAAACCCAGACCAGGCATGTCATTTCTCTGAGCCTCAGTCTCCTCATCTGTGTAATGAGCACAGTAATACCAACCTAGCATCGCTACTGTGCCTGACTGGTAGGTATGGATGGTCAGTGAACGAGCCTCCTCCTCAGCTGATTTCTGACTGCCCCACCTCAGTGCACATCTGCTCCCACCCCCAGCCACTCGCAGCCTTCAGAATCCCACAGCTTCCCCTTGGCTCTGGCCTTTGCACATGCCCAGGCTTCTGCCCAGAGCAGCTGTCACACCTTTCTTTTCTCTCCTTCCCCCCTCCAAGTCCCATCTTTGTCATCTTCCTCCAGCAGCCCTGCCAGTTTCTCCTCTGTGCTCATACAGCTCCCGACACTTTACATCATCACAGTGTAATCAGAGGGTGGTTACTGCCTCCTCCATTGGACTGTGTCCCATTCATTGTTTGATTCTCAGGACCCAGCTGGAACTTAATATACTGGGTTCAATGGATGAGTGAATGGAGGAAGGAATTTATCCCTCCAATCATTTAACATGTCCTCACCACTTGCCATGGGCACTGCTGCAGGTGTAGAGACACAGCTGTGAAGCCAATAGGCTTGCAGTTTTAGCAAATAAAAATACAGGATGCCCAGTGACATCTAAATTTAAGATAAAGAATGACTTTTTTTTAGTATAAATATGTACCAAATAATACATGAAGCATACTTATACTTAAAAAATAATTTGCTATTTATTTCAAATTCAAATGTCACTGGACATTCTGTAGTGTGTCTGGCCCTCCCTACTTCCTCCCTCACAGAGCTTACATTTTGGTGCAAAGGTGTGATGGAGAGACAATAAGCAAGGAAATACATTTTTAAAATTAGAATTTCAAATAGTGATTAAGTACAGTGGCAAGACAATCGAACAGGAGGGATGACCGGGCATCTTTGAATAGGGTGATCTCCAGCTAGTGACCTTGACCCACATGGCACAGTCCTAGGCTCCAATGAGATGCTCCTTTGGAAAAGTACTTTAAGGATTTGAAAAGGGGTGGCAGGGGCTGTTCAGCTTGAGAGACGGGCTCCCAGGCAGGGAGAGGGCACAGTGGAGGAAGGGGGCGCGGCTGCGTCTCCTTTGACAGACTCCACATTTTGCATTTTGGATCTGGGCCTTCACAAACCTTCGTGAATTCGCTCTGTCAGCCAAAGTCCTTTGTGGGGCTGGAAGCCAGAGGAAGGGGCCAAAGGGGTTGTGCAGAGAAGCGTGGCCACCCGGACTGGTGCTGGGAGTTCTAACACCGTGCCCTGCACCCCCACCCTGGTCCCGCGGTTGCCTGAGGGCACAGGGCAGAACCAGCACCTGGGCAGAACCGGAGGGTGTCAGAGAAGAAGCGGGCCAGACTCGATGTAGAGCCTCGCTTTGCGCATCCCGGGCTCCACCTTGTGGCCGATGCTGGATTGGCGTTGAGAAACTTTTCAATAACCTCATAGATTTAAGCAATCACAGAGGAAGTAGTATTACAATCCCTCCAATCAAAGGCCAAGACGGACTACATCGCTCCAGGCAGCTCAGCAGGATGACCAACCACAACCCAGACAGTTCGGCACGATAACCAATCACAACTCGCCGAGATTAGTTACAGTGCTAACATCCCTCCAATCACATAGCAGCACTTGGCGACTGCACCAATCGGAAAGCAAGATTTTGAAACTTGGTCCCCATGCCTGGTATGGCGTCACCCTTACATCATCTATGAAATGTATATTCCCAACACTGGGTCCCAAAGTCCAGTCTTTAAGTAGGGTCCAAGCTTTGCGTTGGCTTCATTGAAGTCTACATTTGCATTCAGGAGCATCTATGCACTACCCCTTCCTCAAGTCTCTGAAAGAACAACAGGAATCTCGCCAGTGTTAACTGTCCTAGTTCATCACCCTACGCCCACCCCAGTTATTCAAACCCAAACCGTAGGAGTCACTGTCTTTGTGTTCTTCCTCCCGCCCTTCCCAAATCATCAGAAAATCCAGCTCTTGCTACCTCCACATGTATCTCAGATTTTCACTGTGTTTTCATCTCCACCACAGCCAACGCTGTCCACATCAATACCATCTCTGGAGGTCTGCAAATATCTCTTCACTTGTATTCTCCCAGGCGCTGGCTCCCCTACCACCTACTCTTCACCGAGGGGCCAGGGATGCTCCTTTACACACAGATTGGATCAGGTCCCTCCCTTACTGAAATTTTTATGGCTTCCTGTGCATTTATAATTAAACTCGTAAAATTCAAAAACTCCCTTGGACTCTGAGGTCTTGATGACCTCGTGTCTTATATCCCTACATCTCCAAACCCATTTTATCCCACTGACACCAACTCCAGTGTCTGCAGGGACTCTGGCTCATCTTTCTGCTTCAGGGTCTTCACACATTCTTTTCTCTCTGGAAAATAGTTCCTTGGACCCTATCCTTGAATTCCTCTCCTTTCCAATTCCCTTCCTTGGATAGCTTTTCAGAATAGTGACAGAACCGAATCCTACCTCAGCGGAAGCTCACACTGCTATATTTCCCTTCAGGGACCAACAAAACCCGACCACACAGTTCAGCCCACACTGCTGATGAAATAACAGCACTCCCACCCAAAAGGAAGCCTAAAGGACCAGTGTTGGCTTAACAGAAGTCGTTGTCAGACCGTCTTCTCCTCGATGGACCAAAGTCCCTTCTTTGAGAACAGGTGTGAAGGCCACTTGGTGAGGCAAGTCATAGTGGTCACAGACAGACCAGTCCAGTGGCTCAGTTTACCTTTCTAGACCCGTCTTCAGACTCCTTTATGCATAGTCTATCTATGGGCTGTTCTCAGCTGTTGTACTTCTCTCAGTTCACGCACGTGACCACTTTCTTGTTTCCTCTGAAGTTAGACATGACCATGTGACTTGTTCTGACTAATAAAAGGAGAGTAGAAAGACCAGGGGCAGGAGCTTGAAGAGCCAGCGCTGGGGTCCTCCTGGAAGCAAATGTGGATGAGGAGTGCCCCCTGCTGGCCGCCGACGGGCAGGTACTGTGAGTGAGCGATTGGCTCAGCTGCATTAAATCACTAAGCCTGGAGCTTTCCGTCACTGCCGCACAATCTCACCTAACCTGACGGCATGCCTATGATCTTTCCAAAGATCCTGATCTTCCTATGACCATTATGATTTTTGTCATATCTTAAAACCACCAATACTCTTACTTAATATTTTTCTTACATCAATGCTCTTATTTTCATTTAAATTTATTTTACAAGGAAATATTATTACTACCAAATAAAACACCAGTATCCTAAGTAGAAAGCAATGGGGAAAGAAACAGAATGAAATAAATCACTATATTATATAATACCGTTGCCTTTCGAAGACTCTGAGCCCTTTATCTGTTCTCTCTTCATCAATCAATCAATCAATAAATAAAAATGGAGGTCCCTAAGTGTTTGGTAATATTTTGGGGCCCAAAAAGCGGGCTGCGACTGTGAGATGTTTGGAGGCAGCATGGTGTAGAGAGCACAAACTCTGGAGCCTGGCTTTCTGGGCTTGAATTCTGGTTCTGCTGTGTGACCTTAGACGAGTTACTTAACTGCTCTGTGACTATTTTTTTTAATTGGCAAAAGAGGGATGACAATGACAAGTATGTAATTGGGATGTTGTGGGGATATCTGTGCTAATATACGGAAGGGACTTAGAACTGTGCCTGGCATGTGGTGTGAGCTATCCAATAACGGCAGGATCAAGAGCCACATGGATTTGGAGAAATGTCTGAACTCGATGAAGAAGAATGAGAAATCCTCCACATCGGTTAAAAATAAATTACTGAACAGTGTTGCTGGGAAGAGCTGCCTTAGGGGCAGGTGACATGACTAAGCTCTAGAGGTTTTACTTGTCAACAGCTGCCCATACCTCTCATTTGGTTTCATGTGAAATCAGGGAGGAGAAAAAGCAAAGACAACAAAAAATAACAAGTGGGACTACGTTAAGCAAAAAAGCTTCTGTACTTAAGAGGAAACCATCAACAAAATGAAAAGGCAACTTACAGAATGGGAGAAAATATTTGCAAATCATCTATCTGATAAGGAATTAATGCCCAAAATATATAAAGACACCTCCTGTGTCACAAGATGGGACAGGATCTTCAGAGGAGAAAACCATATCCTCTGAAGAATAACTAAAGAATCAAAGAAGTTCTGGGCTGGCTGTTGGGGATGAGGAGAGGATCAGCTTGGCAAAATGGTCAAGGCCACTACCTTTGAAATTTCAATGCTACCATTCGCATAACTGACCTTATGAAAACTATAAGCTCTTCAAGCCTTACTTGCTTCATCTGCAAAACAGGAATCAATAATAGGACTTGTTAATCAATTACTTTGTGGAGTAAATATGATCAACCTTGTAATTCAACATAAGAGTGGCTATCATGTACTTCTATTATTTGTTGAAGTCAAAGTACTTTACTTTGGGGAAGAATGCTTATCTTCTTATAGTCCCAGAAAAAAAAATCAGGGCCAAAAGATGAATGGTACAGGAAAGTGTGTGCTGCAATTTAAGATTTTTTCTACCGATACAGTAGTTCTACCAGGGGAGAAACTGCTTTATGAAGTTGTGAGCATCCTGTCACTGGAAGCATCAAGCCCAAGCTAAGTGACCACCTGTCAAGAAGGATAGTGAAAGGATTCTAGCAATCAATCAAAGGTTGAATCAAAGCAGCATCTCTCAGATGCAGAAGTCTTAAATAAAATTTGATCAAAACCAAATTCATGTTGGGAAACTGGATATCCCCATGCAAATGAACGAAACTGGACTCTCAGCTTACACCATATATAAATATTAACACAAAATGGATCAAGACCTAAACATAAGGGCTAAAATTATAAAACTCTTAGAAGAAAACATAGAAGAAAATATTCAGGACATTAGAGCTGGTGGTGATTTCTTTGGATATGACACCAAAAGCACAGGAAACAAAAGGAAAAAATAGATTAACTGCACTACATTGAAATCAACAAGCCTTGTGCACCAAAGAACAGTATCAACAGAGTGAAAAGGCAATCCCTGGAATGGGAGAAAATCTTTGCAAATCATACATCTGACAAGGGGTTCCTATCCAGAGTATATATATACATTCCTACAACTCAACAACAATAACAAAAACCAGATTTTAAGATGGGCAAAGGGTATGAATAGGTATTTCTTCAAAGAAAATGTATAAATGACCAAGAAGCACATGAAAAGATGCTCCATAGCATTCATCATTGTGAAATGCAAATCAATGCAAAAAACACAATGAAATACCACTGCACACCTGTTAGGATGGATATTATTTAAAAAACAACAAAAAATGACAGAGAACAACAAGTGTTGGTGGGGATATGGAGAAACTGGAACCCTTCTGATCTGCCGGTGGGAATATAAAATAACACAGCCACTATGGAGAGCAGTGTAGCGTTTCCTTACAAAATTAAAATAGAATTGCCATACAATTCAGCAATTCCACTCCTTGGTATGTACCCAAAAGAACTGAGAGCATGGTCTGGAAGAGCAATGTCATTCACAACAGCCAAAACGTAGAAGCAACCCATGTGTCAATAAACAGATAACAAATGAATGTGTGTTTGTGAAAAACAAATGTGATAACAAACAAAATGTGATATGCACACAAAACAAAAAGGTCATATATACATATAATGGAATATTATGTGATAAAATGAAACAAACTGTGGTGTATGTGTATACACACACACACACACACACACACACACACACACACACTGGAGTATCATTCAGCTTTTAAAAAGGGAAGGAATTCTGATATGCTGTCGCATGGAGGAACCTTGAGGACTTCATGCTGAGTGAACTAAGCCAATCACATAATGACAAATACCATGTGGTTCCATTTATATGAGGAACCTAGAGCAGTCCAGTCTGTAGGGACAGAAAGTAGAAGGGTGGTTGCCAGGGGCTGGGGGAAGGGAGGCTGGAAGATTATCTTCTAATGGGTACAGAGATTCAGTATGGGAAGGTGAAAGAATTCATGGGATGGATGGTGGTGATGGTTTATACAACGTGAATGTACTTAGTGCCTCTGAATTGTACACTAAATAATGGCTAAAATGATATATTTTATATAAAATTTACCACAATTTTTTTAAAGTTTCAGCAATCTATAAAATATATTTGACCAAACTGCATCAGGACTAAGTTAGGTTTATGGAGTGCTGGCAGCCGTTTTGGACCATGAGGATAAAGACCTCACGGAGATGGAAGAATAGTAGCTGGCAGGAGCCTAGGTGGTTCCTGAGGATTGCTGTGGGGAAGAGCGGCCATCCTAAGTTTAGATTGCATCCATCCAGACTTTCACAGAACTGAGGAATAATCTATCTTGTTTAAGCTACTATTACTCTGTGCCTCAGCTACTCATGGACAAACGAAGCCCTATCTTATATGCACATTATTACTGCTTCTATGTGATATTTTACTGCAGGTCCTAACAATGCAATAAAACAAGAAATTAAAAACAGATATAAGAAGAGAATTTAGCAAGGTTACTGGATACATTTTCAATATATTAAAAGCATTTTGGTTTTAATATCCTGAAAATGTAACATAACAAATGAGAAGATTCAGTTTTAAAACTATTTACAATATCAATTACAATTATAAATTATCTAAGAATGAATCTAACAAAAGCCTTTGGATTATTAAAATTATCCAACTTTATTGAAAAACATAAAAGCAGACCTATACCTACCCTTGTATAAACATAAATGGAGACCTATAGCAATGTGTCATATTCATGGCAGAGGGATTTGTTATGAAGAGACATCAGTTCTCCCCAGAGTCAGCAATAAATTCAATGAAGTTTCAATTAAAAGCCCAATAGGACAAAGCCACTTAGCCCAGTACTTGGGGCAAATTGCAAGCACTTAAAATATGGTAGTTGCCTTTAGAGAAATCCAGTGGAGGAGGGGTGCCTGGGTGGCTCAATTGGTTAAGTGACTGCCTTTGGCTCAGGTCATGATCCTAGAGTCCCAGGATCGAGTCCCAGGATCGAGCCCCACATCGGGCTCCAGGCTTGGCGGGAAGCCTGCTTCTCCCTCTCTCACTCCCCCTGCTTGTGTTCCCTCCCTAGCTGTGTTTCTCTCTGTCAAATAAATAAATAAAATCTTTTAAAAGAAAGAAAGAAAGAAATCCAGTGGAGGAGATCAATATGCCACTGGTATCTGACCTTTGTTCTGTCCTACTCAGCATCATCCTAAAATTTATATAAACAAACAAAGAAAATAGAATGGTTTTTAAAGAATGACTACACTATGAGAAAGACAAGCTGTACAACATGCACAGCTACAGGGACACCGTCAGGCATGGCAGCTACCAGCCACATGCGACCACTGAGCACTAGAAATGTGGCTGGTTCAGATTAAGATGTGTTGTACGTGTAAAATCCACATCATATTTGGAGACTATGTATTAAAAAAGAACAAAAACTATCTCATTATTATCTCATTATTTTTACTGATTCGATGTTGAAATTATGTATATATATAGGATTAAATAAAATATATTATTAAATAATTTCAACCATTTCTTTTGGGGAATTTTTTAAATTAAACTTTTTATTTTGGTATAATTGTGAGTTCACTCACCTGCGTTAAAAAAAATTTTTTTTTATTGTTTAAATGTGGCTACTAGAGATAGATAAGTGGACCAGTATACAGAGCCTAGAAACAGATCTATATATATATTTGAAAATGGAAGACAAAAAGAAATGACACTGCATGTCAGTCAAGAAAGAATGAAGGGAAGGAGGGAGGAGAGGAGAGGGGAGGGAAGGAAGGAGAAGAGAGGAGAGAGGGAGAGAAAGAGAAGGAAGGAAGGAAGGAAGGAAGGAAGGAAGGAAGGAAGGAAGGAAGGAAGGAAGGGAAAGAGAGAAAACAAAGAAAAAGGATGTCCAATTCAATAAATGGTGTGGGGCCAACTGGTTATCCATATGAAGAAATAAATAATGGTGTCTTTCATACCACACACAAAAATCAATTCCTATGAATTAACACCTAAATATGCAAAGTAAAACTTTACAACTTGAAGAAAATATTTAGTATAATATCTTTATGATCTCGGGGCGCTGCAAGATTTTATGGACAAGACACAATAAGCACAAACCATAAAGGAAAAGGTTAGTAAATTTAACGATCTGATTTATAATTTAACCACAATGTAACTTCCACATAACTGTAAACTTGTGTACAAAAGAGGCTCTGAAGAGGGTGAAAAGACAAGCCGCAATTCAATCAAAGATACTTTCAGCTAATATAACTGAAAAAAGATTTGGATCAAGAATTAACAGTACCTGGGGTACCTGGCTGGCTCAGTCTGTTAAGACTCTCCACTGCGGGGTTGTGTGTTTGAGACCCACATTGTGGAAAGGAATTACTTAAAAATACAATCTTAAAAAAAAAAAAAAAGTCAACAGTTCCTTCAAATGACAGGAAAAGGTAAATAATGCAATAGAAAAATGGGCAAAGGATACGAACAAGTACACCTCCCAGTGCAAACTCAAATGACAAAAACAGCCTTTCCCTCTCCTAAAAGGGGAAATAAAAATTCTCGTTTTAAATTCATCATCTTCTGGAATCAGGTGGTGGCGAGGATGCGGAACTCTGGAACCCTCCGCAGACTGAAGCGGTTCGTAGCTGGTGGGTTAGACTGAACAATCTACCCTCAGTCTCTCATCCAGTGAGACGTTCACCACCTGATATCCAGAAATTCCACGCCTGCTTGTCGCCCTAGAGGAACCCACAGCCACGGCGATCAGAAAGTTCAACTCTGTTGTCAAAACCCAGAGTAAGTACACTCAGGACACTCATATGCAGCATTTTCAGTGAAAGACCCAGTGCTACTTGTGTCTGCACGGGAAGATGCAAAAAGTTATGATCTGATCACGCGGTCAGATTCCACAAAACTGAGCGATGGCCACATCGGTATTCACAGTGTTAGCCTCTCTACTTTCCTGCGTGTTTGTATTATTTCCAACTTAAAAGCAAGGAATTATGAAAAATTTAACTTTCTATCTACTAGCAACAATTTGAATGTAATTTATAAAAAATCCTACCATTTAAAATATCTTAAAAATATATTATTTTTTAAATCTAGGAAGTTATTTAAGCTATAGCATTTCTCTGCTCGGGAGAGCTTTCATGGGTGTTAAATGTTTTTCATGGGGCTCAGTGGTGCGCCATTGTGGGTACACTGAAGGTCCCTCTCAGTGTCCAACGCACTCTGTCCTGCATTTTTAAGGACTCTGGGGAGTGCTCAGTAATGAAATTTGCACAACTTCCTTTAATCAAACAGCTAACTTTTCCCAAACATCTAACCATAGGATCTGTCTTGTCTGAGTGGCCTCGGGAAAGTCTGACCAGTGACCTCCACGTCTGCCATTCCGGTCTTGGCTCTACCACTAACCTGCTGTATGTAGACTTTGACTTAAGATTAAATGAGTGTGTGTTGTCAAGCTTAGACTCAAAGATTCCTTACCTATTTCCAGATCTAACACCCCACATTGGAGACCTGTGTTAGGATGACATTTCCACTTAATTTTATTCTTCCTCTCTCTATTAACCTTTTCGTTCTTTATTTTAAGCTGATTCATGGTAGGAGAATTATGGGAATGCACAGAAGCAAAATAAAAACTGATTAAAATGATCCCACATGGCCCCTATGGGCCCTTTTTCAAAAGGTATGACGTTTATGGAGCACTTATGTACAAATGCACTGTGCACTTGTCCTCATCCTCATTTTTCAGAGGAGGAGGAGACTGAGGGTCAGAGGTACTGTCACCTATCCAAGGCCAATGCTTCCTGACTCTGAAGCACAAGCTCTCGGCCACGACCAGACAAGGCCTCCCCATACCTGCCAAGATTCCTTTTTCCCCCTGGCTCCTTAAGTCCTTCAGGATTCTCTCATTGCCCCAGCGGAGTTGTGGACATTATCTCTTCCAAAAACAAAGTCTGCACCTTTGCCATAGAAGGACCTGTGTCCCTCCCCCAAACCCGGTCCACCTTATCTCTGTGAAAACTAAGACTTGCCCTTGGAGAAGAAGGGAAAAAATAAGCCTCTCCCCACCCCAGCTCCACCCCCAAAATTACTGGATTTGGGGTAAATTGGGCAGGCTGGAGACAGAAGAATGGGTGTGTAATTAAGTTTCAAATTGACTATTGTGTTATGCGAATGTCTGATAAAGGAAACACAATGGCTGCCAGATGGGGGTTGGGAGATGAGATTTCCCCCCAAGTGGAGAATTCTAGAAGAAGGGACTGGAGTTCTGGAGTCTAGGTTCTCCAGACAGACAAGCAGGCAACAAGGGTGGGGCACCAGAGATAAGTGTAGGGAGGAGAGAAGTGCCCCAGCCAGGGACCAGAGCCCAAGATGTTTGGCTAGGACGGGTCTCCTCAGCTTGGGACCCGTGATCTGTGAGCAGTGAACTCACCACGGCCCCAGTGTCCAACGGAGCAGAGCAACACTCTTCAACAAGAGGACAACGGGAACCCCATAAGCCATTTTAAATGTTTAACCGTCACATTAAAAAAATGATAAATCTACAAAATAGGAGACTGTTCTCACAAATAATGTGCTTTCCATTGGTCTTGGCAATCCGGGACCCTTGCGCCCTCAATGCTGTATGGAGCCAATCTCACACTTTCCTGTACGAGAACACCGCAGCCAACAATGGCTTCTGTTCATCAGTGTGACCTCAGTGCAGGGGTGCTGAGAAATGGTGGGAATGGCAGCAAATCAGAGAAACCCAGGTACACCCAGGCTAAACTGCTCCAGGCGAGTCTTGCCTCAAGGCGGTGGGGGACCAAGCTTTGCTAGAGCGTCCCATTTTTTTTTTTTTAAAGAAGCAGGAAGTTGGGATTTTTAAAGGTTGGCATTCAATTCAAATCATATTCCAGAAAACCCGAAACTGAGTGGGCTAATCTCAGCCTCTGAGCTCTATTAAATCTTTGACCATGTTTTACAGAGAAGGAAACTTGGTCCAGGGCGGTTAAATACTTTCCCAACTCATAGCAAAGACAAAGAACAGGCTCTTCTGGTCTTTTCGACTACTTCTAATAACTAGCATTGATTCCCCCCCCCCATTCTTATTGAGAGTTTACTGGGCGCCGGGTTCTGTGCTGAACTTACGATATCACGAAGGATACTGTCTGTCACGTCACATTGAGAGAGGGCAAACCAGGGCTCAGAAAGGTGGAGTGAACTGCCTGAGGTCACACCGCAGGGCTTGGACTTGGGCCTCTGATGACTAGAGCCTATACGCTCCCTCTGACTTTGCTCCTTCCACTGCACTGCCTTGAGGAACTCAGAGACCAAAGAGCTGCTCGTTTTCACCCTGGGGCTTTTCCAAAGGGCTGCGGGCAGCTTCTTACATCTCCACACTTGCTTTTTGTTTTTTAAGATTTTATTTATTTATTCATGAAAGACAAAGAGAGGCAGAGGGAGAAGCAGGCTCCCCATGGAGCAGGGAGCCTGACATGGGACTCCATCCCAGGACCCCGGGAACACCACTGAGTGAAGGCCCAAGCCCCCCTCCACTCTTGCTTTAAACAGAAGCCAATTCATGTGTCACCCCCATGAATTGGCTTCCAGGTAAGAGAGGCTGCTGCCTTTATTGTTTGTTTGTTTAAATTTGGAAACCACTGGCCTGCCATGGTCCCTTGATTTACAGAGGAGGAAACTGAGGCCCAGAGGTACCAAGTGCCATTTGTCCCTCCGTAAGGTAAGTCGGGACCAGAACTGGGTCCTGGAGGCCAGGCCCCGCCTGGGAAGCTGCCTCCTGAGTGTGCCTGGGCCTCCCTCCAGCGTCTCTGGGTTCTGCCCTGGGAAGGGCCAACTGCTCCCTCCTGTCTCACCACAGGCCCCGCCCTTCCTCCTGCCTGTTTGGATAACTTTTCGACCCGCTCCTTCACAAGCTCTCCCTGAGGTGTGGCTGCCTTGGCCGCTCGGCCCAGGGAATCCTGGGGCCTTGGCAATGTGGCGGCCCAGGCTTGGCTGGTCCCACAGCAGACGGTTGTCAAACAGTGGCTGTCTGGGCAGAGGGAGGCCTGTTTACCCAGGGCAGAGCCCAGGCAGGGGCTGCTGCTTCCTCCCCAGGCCACTGGCCCTTCCAGGCCCTCAGCAGACGAACTCAGCGATCCCTGGCTGTACTGGCTCATTCCATGAATTTTTATGGAGCACCTACTGTATGCCAAGCACAGTTCTACATGCTGAGGATTTAGCAGGCAACAAGAGGCCAGACTCCCTGCTCTAATGGAATGTCCATTGTCTTGGAGGAGACAGACGAACACACAATTCCAGAGCTGTAGAAGATAAGAGGATTGGTAGTGATGGGTGCAGGGGCGGCAGTCTTAGATCTGGGTGCTCAAGGAAGGCCTCTGTAAGTGGGAAGCCCTAAGTGGGAAACTTCTGAGTTAAGACCCAGCCTATGAGAAAAAGTCCGTTATAGGATGAAAGGGTGTTCCAGGCAGAGGGAACAACAAGTACAAAGGCCCTGGGGCAGGAATATGCTTGGAGAGACTGAAAGATAGTTAAAAGGCCAGTGTGGCTGAACTAGAGTGAGCAAAAGGGACACAGACAGAAGAGGCCAGAGGGGCAGACAAGAGTCAGATTGTGTGGGGCCTCTTAGGTTAAGGAAAAGAACTCGAGTGACACAAAGGTACTGGAAGGTGTTCAGCAGGGATTTTGAGCATGAACGTGTTCTGAATTTCTCCTGTAACTTTAACTTGGCTTTTAACTTTAACTCTGGGGCTTTCTGTTCCAGGACTCTTGTTTTCGTGTTTGAAATAGGGTTTAATGGGGTGCCTGAGTGGCTCAGTCATTAAGCACCTGCCTTGGACAGAGGTCATGATCTCTGAGTCCTGGGATCGAGCCCCTCATCGGTTTCCCTGCTTGGTGGGGAGCCTTCTTCTCCCTCTTTCACTCTGCCTGCTGTGTTCTCTCTCTAGCTATGTTTCTGTCAAATAAATAAATAAATCTTTTAAAAAATAGGGTTTAATTATTCTCTTTTACTTTTTAACTTAAATTTGTTTTCAAAAATTTAATCAAGGCTGTATAGGTACTCGGTTGAGAGAAAGCAAATACTTTTCCAAAGCTGACCCTCAGTAACAGAGGCTGTCCACCTTCTCTTTCCTGAATCTGATTCCTACCACCCAGAGATAACTGCCTGCAACTGCTTTAGCTAGTTTTCCTCTCTATTTCTACATATCATGGTTACATCACTACTTCTTGATTCTTCAGTCTTAGATGTAATGTGCTAACTTGCTAAGAGGAAAGAGCCTACTAACTGTGTCCCAGTTTGGAGATAAGTCGATATTCACTGCTTTCATACAGATAACCACTCTGTGATCATTACTGTTATCCACAGCTGATGTCATCTGTGTATGAACTACGAGCGTCCCCTGCATTATCTCTGTTAATCTTCACAATAGCACTAGAAGGTATGTGCTGGTTACATAACAACAATACTGAGACTTCACATCCCCCAACACTGGTTGTTCCTGCTGAGTTATCCTGAGAGGTACGTAGAACTGGCATTATTCACCATTTTTCAGAACACATGGAGCGCAAAATGACACAGAAGTTCTGCCTACCACTGGAGTGCAGTGGTTAAAATAAAACTCATCTTCCAGCCAAGATGGAAGGAGCTGCGTGAAGGGTCCCTGTGTGAAGGAGGCAAACTCTAGATCTTACATACTGGGTTGGTCTGTTACACCAGCAAGTATCACCATGACTAATACAATGCCTGGGTTTGAATCCCCACTCTGACTCTTGCGGTCTGTGTGGTTTGGGGTAAGTTTCATCTCTGAGCCTTTGTTACTCCTTCTGAGAAATGGGTACCATGGCAGTACCTACCTCAATGGGCAGTTGTAAGAATTAAAGGAAGTAATTGTTACAAATTGTTTAGAACAGTGCCCAGCTTATAGTAAGTAATACAGAGGTGACAAAATAAATCAGGAGGGACACCTGGGTGGCTTAGTCGGTTAACTGTCTGTCTTCTGCTCAGGTCATGATCCCAGGGTCCTGGGATGGAGTCCCGCATTGGGCTCCCTGATCAACAGGGATCCTGCTTCTCCCTCTGGCTGCCACTCTCCCTGCTTGTGCTTGCTCACTCTCATTCTCTCTCTGGCAAATAAATAAATAAAATCTTAAAAAAAAAATGAGCTAGAAGATGAAGGAACCAAGACCCAGATCTGGGCCACGTGATGCCAAGTTCAGTATCTGACCCCAAAGTCCCAGACGTGTGTTATTTCTCTTTATAGTTTTTACCATATCTGCTTATTACCTGTACTTCACCTATAATTCTTTACTTGATATTTTTCTTTCTTTTGAAGACATATATTAATTTTTAAAAGTATATTTTATATTAGTGCTTTAGTATGCTAGGTATAAAATTTTCTAACACACAGTAATATAAAACGTAAATGCGTTTGTCCATGCAGTCCTAAAATCAGCCCTACCCTGTGGGTACACCTAAGAAAAAGCATGCTATGTTTAAGTCTATAAAGAACCTTTGGGAACATTCTGTCCAGTGACTTTGAAACCATTTTGACCATGACCCTATAAAACAGGGACTCGGAAGCCTGCCTGACTGGGTTGGAACCTCAGCATTTCCTCCTAATGCCTGTATCACTTTCACCGAGTGACTCAGCCTCTCTGTGCCTCCATTTCTTCATCTATAAAACGGGAATGAGAGCAGCAGTATCGACATCACAGGGTCATTGTGATGATAAGGAGTATGTAGAAAGCTCCAACAAGTACTTTATAAAATCTTGCTGTAATCACAACCCCATGCACACATCCATCAATATGTATAAATGAAACAAAAGTTTCACACATGCAAAATTTACTCTTGTTACAGGATATGGACTAGGATGTTTTCTATTATACTTTACTTCATTTTTTTTTTAAAAAGATTTTATTTATTTGGCAGAGAGAAACACAGCCAGAGAGGGAACACAAGCAGGGGGAGTAAGAGAGGGAGAAGCAGGCTTCCCGCCGAGCAGGGAGCCCGATGTGGGGCTCGATGTGGGGCTCGATCCCGGGTCTCCAGGATCATGACCTGAGCCGAAGGCAGTCGCCCAACCAACTGAGCCACCCAGGTGCCCCACTTTACTTCATTTGTAAAGATACAGTCATCTTTGTGAAATTTCACTCATCTCTTTCTGATTTGTAATTCATATTCTTGTCTGTATGAACATTATACTTCAATGAAAATATTCTTTTAAATGGTACGTTTTTCTTCCTTTTTTTTTTTTTAAGGATTATGTTTATTTATTTGACAGAGAGAAACAGCTAGAGATGGAACACAAGCAGTGGGAGTGAGAGAGGGAGATGCAGGCTTCCTGCCAAGCAGGGAGCCCAATGCTGGGCTCAATCCCGGGACTCTGGGACCATGACCTGAGCAGAAGGCAGACACTTAACAACTGAGCCACCCAGGTGCCCCACGGTACGTTTTTCTTAGAGATTTTATTTACTTACTTTGAGAGATGAAGTCAGTGGGCAAGCGGGGGAGGGGGGCAGAGGCAGTGGGAGAGAGAGAATCTCAAGTGGACTCCTCACTGACCATGGAGCCCAATGCAGGGCTTGATCTCTCGACCCTGAGCAGAAATCAAGAGTCAACCAACTGAGCCACCAGGGCACCCCAAATAATATATTTTTATTCAAAGAAATGTCAAGAAATGATAATGAAAGTAACCAGCTGATTATATGAACAGTGTTGAAATTATTGTCTAGCATAGTGAGGGGACATTAACAGACTCGGGGTCCCTAATAGCTGGGACACGATGATCTACAGTTTCTAATAAAGACTGTATGAATTAAATTCTAAGAAGAATGTACCTGCTTAAAATAAAAAATATGTGCTTCAGAGGCTTTTAAAAAAATCATAGATTGGGGCACCTGGGTGGCTTAGTCAGTTCAGCGTCTGCCTTCAGCTGGGGAGTCCCGCATCAGGATCCCTGTTCAGCTGAGAGTCTGCTTCTCCCTTTCCCTCTGCCCCTCCCCCTGCTCTCGCCTGTGCTCTCTCTCACTCTGCACTCTCTCAAATAAATAAATAAATAAATAAATAAATAAATAAATAAATACAATCTTAAAAAAATAATAATATATTAAAGCAAGAGTCAGCAAACTAAAACCTCTTGGCTAAATCTGGCCCACTGCCCATTTTTGTAAATAAAGTTTTATTGGAACACAGCCCCATTCATCCATTTACATGTTGCCTATGGCTACTTTCATGCAGCTAAGATCCTACAACAGAAGAGCTGAATGGTTGCCACAGATCCTACCTGGCCTGCAAAGCCCCCAATATTCACCATCTAGGCTTTAACAGAAAAACTTTGCTGACTCCTGCATTCAACTTCAAAGCCCCTAAACTTAAATTAAATCATTTTCTATTTATAGCTTGTTCTAGTCTACTCATAAGTCTAACAAATTATAATGATATTTTCTCTAACATTTTACTTTGAAAAATTTCAAACATACTAAACAGTAAAAGAATAGTACAGTGAGCACTGACATTTCCCTCACTGAGATTCACCAATCAGTAAGCAGCATTCTGTCTCGTGGGCTTTATTGCTATGTACCTGTGCACTCTTTTATTGAAATATTTGACATTAAAAACTGTATACTCACATTTGATATACCTTTTGACTGTGTTGTGTGTCTGTCTACACAAATGTGTTACAACAAATTCATGTTCCCCCTTCCATAGTTTAGAGCGATTCCTGGAAGACAGCTGGCCTATAGGGACCATGCATCCCAGATTCCTCAGCTTTGACCAATGATGTCATGTGACTAGATTTGACCAATGGAATATGAGCAGAAATGACAAAGGTCCTTCTGAGTAAGGGCCACCTTCGGGGTCCCTGGATGACAGACGTAAATAAACTTCTAACTTCCATTTGGGGTTTGTTACATCAGCTAGTGTTGCCCCAAATCATAGACCCAATAAATCACATGAGCTGTTAATGGGTGAAGACTGCCCCTTGAAACAAACTGACTGGTTCTCTGGCTTTCCAAACACCCCTGGAGTGGAGTCCTTTCATCAAATGTTCCATTCAAAGACAGCATGCAGCTTCTCTGGTTGAACCAAAGGTTGTGAGTGGGGAAGGCTGGGAGCCTGGTTCATTTGAACAACCACACTGGCCTCAAAAGCAAACCCTGGGACGTCCTTCTTGCCTCCTTGGGCTCCAGTGAATGTTGCATGATGACTTCTGAATAAGGAAGATGCCCTCTTTTCTCAGAAGATGAGGCAGAGAGTCCGTAAAGGACTTGAGTGGGGTCACGAACAGCTGCCTGGGGCCAGAGCCTTTTCCTACATCTGTGGCTAGGGCAGCTCTGCTCCCACTTTGTCCATGCCTCCTATCTACTCCCCACAAGCCCAGACTCATGAACCAGGCCCCTGAGAACAGACCCCTCTGACAGGCTACAGAGGGCATCTAAAGGCTGGGAACTAAGCTTTGTTCTGACTCCCCACCCACAACTGTGTCCTGAAACAACCAGTTATGTGACCCTCATTCATTTCAGTGTATCCCACAGCTGCTAAAAAATGTCTAGCATATAGTAAGCACTCAGTCCCTTTCGCATAGGAGATGCACACTCTACAGATATTACAAAAATCATTAAAATGTATATAGCACCTTCTATGTGCCAGACAATATTTTCCAGCTATAAACTTCACTGGATTCTCACAGCAACCCTCCAAAGTGGGTACCATCATTAGCACCTCATTTGACAGACAAAGAAGGTGGCAACCCAAGCCTAACCCTTGGGGTCTGAGCTGCTAATCATGATAGCTCTGTGGAGGCTACTGTGGGGTAATAGGTATAGCGGAATGAATAAAGATTTCGGGTCAGGCAAACTAGATTTTCATCACTTGCTGTGTGATGCAGGAAAACTTACTTAACAACTCTGAATCTCATTTCCCCCATTTATAAAATGAGGATAATACTTCTCAGCCTGATGGGTCATTGCAAGAATTAAAAGGGAAGAAACAGGGGTTCCTGGCTGGTTCAGTTGGTGGAACGCTTGACTCTTGATCTCAGGGCCATGAGTGTGAGCCCCACACTGGGTGTAAAGATTACTTTAATAAATAAATAAAACATTAAAAATAAAAGGGAGAAAATGTCTAAAGTAACTCCAGAGTCCTGCCTGTTACATGGGAAGGGCTTCAATGGGAACAGACTCCTTTCTTTCCAGAACCACCCTCACGCTAGGTCAGAAAGAAATGGAAGTCATAGTTCATACACATAAGCATCTCATAATCTTTTAGGAAATAGATTAAATTGTTCACAGGGCAATCGGGAAAAGATGGAATCAATGGAGGTCCAGTACAAGTTAAATCCCTGCAGGGTATGTCACGTTCTAGGCCTTTGCATAAGGTATTCTCTTCCCTCTTTTCTCCTGGTGGATTCCTGCTAAATCTTTGGGTTTTAGTAGGTATAAGGCCACTTCTCCATAGTTAAAAGGTCCCTGATCCCTTGCCCTCCTCCTAAGTCCCTTTGTATCCCTATAGTGCCCTATCCATCCACATCCTGTCACTCTGTCTTTGATTGTGGTTGGATCATCTGTCTTCCCCAACAGATGGGGTGCTCTCCAAGATCTGAAGCCACGTTTCGTTCTCCTCCATTCCCACAGTGCCTAGGAGAATGCCCATATTCCATTAAGCCCTCAGTAGAGGTTTCTTGAAAAACTGAACATGGTAACCATGACAATGAATACAGTAGCTTTCCGGGTGGAAACAGGATCCACTTTGGATATCCTCCCTTTATAAAATGGGACAAAATAAGATGACAATTTCTATACTTCAGCTCATCTGGACCCAAATCACATAAGGAATCTAATAAAAAAAAATTAAAGAATCTTGAAACTCACCCCAGGTCTCAAGGGGAGCTCCAAAATAAAACCATTCTAAAAAGGTTTTCCATATGCAGGTAGGCTTGTGAACCAGTGAACCACAGAGGCTGAAATTGAGTTGAGGTGAACTGGGAAGAGGTGATAAGACAGGGAAGACAAGAGAAGCAGGTGGGGGAATCTATATTTGGGGAAAGAAGAGTGGGAGCTGCCATGTCTGACATCCAGCACAGTCCTATAAGCTGGCCAACATCTGGCATTCTACCCAACTTTGGGCCTACCAACCCTTCAGGGAAACAAGGCATTTTATAGTTTATATTTTCCTCCTTTATTAGCTCACAGAAACCTCACAACAACCAAGTTTCATTTTATGGTACAGCTTTCAGTAGGGAAGCCACTTAACCAAACTACCTCTGATAATATCCTCTGATGCGGCCTAAGGCTGATGCTATTGGTCAAGGGAACTACCTACCCAGGGAAAATCAGGCTCATCTATCACTCAGATATCTTTCTCTGATGCAGGATTGTCAACCAGTGGCCAAATCACCCTGTCTCCTTATTTGTTCTGTCCTGAGCACTTGGCAGGTGCTGTTAGCCCAGCCCAGCCTACCTCATCCATCTATCCAATCATCCATCCATCCACTCATCTAATCGTTCATCCACCCATCCATCCATCTATCCATCCATCTATCCACCTATCCATCCATCCATCCACCTATCCATCCATCCACCTACCCATCCATCTCTCCACCTATCCATCCATCCATCCACCTATCCATCCATCTACCTACCCATCCATCCATCCATCCACCTATCCATCCATCCATCCATCCATCCATCCATCCATCCATCCATCCATCCACTCATTCATGCACTCATCTATCCAGTTACTTATTCACCCACTTATACACTTACTTACACATCCAGCCACATATCTCTTCATCCATCCCATCCATCTACTTACTTATCCACCATCCACTGTACTTATCCATCCATCCATCTACCCACCTACCCATCACATCCATTCATTCATCCATCTATCTTCTCATTGATGCATTCCTTCATTTGCTCAGTAAGCCCCTATCAAAGTCAGCACAGGGCCAGGCCCTGTGACAGCCTATAGTAAAACAGCAAGAGGCAGACAAACAGCAAGGGGCAGACCTTGCCCTCTGGAGATCTGAAACACTTACAAAAAGGACAAACTCTCAAAGGACCAAAACAAATTATTAAAAGAAAAAACGTAGGAAAGAGCAGGAAAATAGTGAAGCCGGGAGTCTGGTTAGCACACAGATAAGCTCACTATAGCATCTTACCCTCATAATTGCTAAGGGCAGCTCCATATCTGCCTCTGGGCCAGTTCCTGGCACCCAAAGCAAACATGACAATGTAAGAGTCACAGGATATTCGGCTGCACGCAGTAGCTATTCCTGCTTCCTCCTAACACAGTAGTGTTGTACCTGCCCAGGCACATTTAGAAATGTCTGGAGACATTTTTGGTTGGCATAACTGATGGAGAGGATGCTGCTGGCACCTAGTGAGTCAAAGCCAGGGAAGTTGCTACATGTCCAACAATGCATAGGACAGCCACCACAATAAAGAATTGTCCAAGCCAAAATGTCAATAGTGCTGAAGCCTAGAAACCCATTCTGAGAGAACCCTGGTTTTGTTCGGAGTAGCACTGTACCAGACCCCAAGAAAAGAATATTATTGGTCTAAGCCAATCTTGGCTTTCCCATTTCTTTCTACTAAATACTTGATCGCAGCTTTCCTTGAGCCAGAGAAGTCTGGCGAACTGCAAAATCTGGCCATAGGAACTCTCCTTTCTCTGCCTGGCCAGATCTGTAGCTTAGTCAAGAGGGTCACAAATAGACTAAAGTCAGACTTCTCTGGCTCAAGGAAAGCTGCTGGGAAGTTTCTGGGGTAAAATGGAAGACACAAGTGCTTCAAGGAATATCCCTTCCAGGTTCAGGCACTTGAGGGTAGACGTGATACCTGATACTATGCCAGCCACGTTGGGTCTGTAAAGCGAACTTGGTGAGCAGGGAGAGAGGAAGGAGGGAAGAGCATGGATCTGGCTGACATTGTTGACCATTGTCATAGGGTTGTTTCTTAAAACCTCCTTTAGTTCATTCAACCAACAAATGCTTACTGAGCACCTGTCTCTGCCAGCCACTATGTGAGATGTACGAGGCGGAACAAACCACTAACAGTCCCTGACCTCAGGGAGTTTATAGTTGAGTGTGGGATACAGACACCGCCGCACACACATGCTATCTGATGCGAGTCATGATGAGAACTATAAAGGAGAAGTCAGTGTGCCATGAGAGCATTGCAAGTTCAGGGGACAGTCAAGTTCACCCAGTATCACCACCCCACAGATCAGCCCCTTAAAGACTGTCCTACCAGGGGTCAAAAATGTGAGACAGCAACTGAGATTTATTGCATGCTTACTCTGTGTTAGGCTAACCTTAACCTTGCCTGCCAATGCGTCTCCTGAGGCTCTGGTCTGTACGTCCCTTACCCTGCAACTTACCTCTGCAAACTTTAGGGCATTATCTTAGGTATTATCTTTTATCAGAAAGTCCACTGTTCCCAGAGCTTCCCAGTATACTTCCCTAGTTCGTTTTATAGGTGAAACATGAGGGCTCAGAGAGGGGTAGCTCTAGGGACAGGGCAGATCCAGGATACTAACCCAGATTTATTTTCCCTAAAAAACAAGGTCCTTTAGTCACTATCACATGTGTGTAAACATGCTCATGCATGCGCGCGCACACACACACACCAACAAATCCCCAACTGTGCCAGGCCAACAATTTTCTCTTGTTGATGCGAACTGCAAAATCTGGCCATAGGAACTCTCCTTTCTCTGCCTGGCCAGATCTGTAGCTTAGTCAAGAGGGTCACAAATAGACTAAAGTCAGATGATTTTTTTTTTTTTAACAATCCTGAGCTTTAGTTTTCTCTTCTACTCTTGGCGATAACAATGTTGTTTATCTGGAACAGCTGTTGTAAGAATTAAATGAACTGATAGGCATGGAACATCTATCCATCCAAACCTTTAACAGATCTGTGTTGCACACTTGTTTTGTGATAAGCACCATGCAGAGGTCGGGATGAAGCTGCGTGAGGACACCCTACGAAGCACACAGACCTGGGAGACAGTGAAAGTCTGTCAGGCATTATTACTATAGTATCCCCTGGAAGGAACATGGGGTACTTTCTGTTCATCCCTAGTCTAGGCTTGTGGTCCCTCAGAAGCTGACCTTCTGGTCCCTATGCTGGCAGCCTTCCTCTGGCTACAATGTCAATCAAGTCTTACAATTGTGTTTTAACCTTGGATGAAGCACCTAAAGCCTGTCGAGCCCTTCAGCTCTGCTATCTCCTTTCACTGCAACACCCTTTGGAGATAGGGCCTGTCAGGTCTCTCCATTTTGCAGGGAAAATAGATTCAGAGAGGGGAAGTAACTTGCCCAAGGTCACACAGTGGGCTTCCAGGATGGATCCCCCAGGCTATTTTTTTGGTTCCTCAGCCTCTGCTACTTCCCCTGCACCCCTCCCATCACACACTTCTGCTTAATGGTGGATCTAAGAAAGATCCCCTGGACCAGTCAAGAGACCAGTCCCTGATCCCGTGAGGCCATCTACCCTCAGCTGATGACAATATTAAATAATTGTTGAGTCCTATTATGTGCCCGGTGCCAAGATCTTACACCCTGGTCTCCCTTCATCCTCTCCAAGGGCCCCTAAGACACCCTCTTTCCACAGTAAAGAGAAGGCAACTGAGGCACACAAGAGTTGAATAATTTGTCTAAAATCACAAAACTAGAGACCGGATTCCAAAGGCCAAGCTCTGTGTGTGTTTGTGTGATTTAAATCAATTTATAAAATGCACCTAATTTTAAAAAATCAAAAATGTGCAAAACATATTTCTTGAACCTCCCTCCTCAGCAATAAAACTCCATTCCTGCTCTCTTTCCGTCCTTCCACTGGGTCTCTATGCAAATACAAATGTGTGTGTACTGGCACATGCGTATATCCCTTCTGTTATCAGAAACATAAAATGCTACACGCAGTTCTTCAGTTTATTTTTTTCACTTCGTGTAACCTGGCAGCCCTTCCCTATTTGCACACAGATCTGCATTTTTTCCCCTCCAACAATGGGACAGCATTCCTCACTAAAGATGCACTATGCTTTGTTTACTCATCCTTTACTGCAGGACCCTGGGGTTACTTCTAATCATGGGGTCACCTGAGGAGCACAGCCTAAGCTTTCACCCTCAGGAACACACTCTTTCCTAGCCATGCACCTCAGTTTCATACACCTATCATGAGGTCATTTCCCTTTCCCGACGCCCCACGATGGGTGTTGCTTGAAGTGGCTTCCCTTTGGTGAATTAGCCAGAACTGACGCCTCCGTCCCAGTTAGAAGGGTCGGCCAACTCCCCCCTTGGGTCCCAGCCCACCCGGACCATGAGCCAACTCTATGCTAGGCCCAGCAAGGTTCCCTGTGGGCTTCGACTCGCCCTGGGTAGCCTGGGCTTGGCAGTTCCGGCCCCACCCTCTGTGGAATTTTGGAAAGACCTCTGGGATATATGCCCCAGGAAAGCATGCTCTCTTGGCAGGGGAAGTGAGCTAGCCCCTGCTCCTGGTTCCTACAGCCCCTCCCAGCACTTCCCAGATCAAAAATGCCATGCACCTGTTTAGAACTTCAGTGAAGCAAGTCCCATGCATCGCCGGGCTTCCTGCCACTCTGGAGGAGCCCACAGAAAGCTTCTGGGCTCTTCGGAAACACCCAGTGGGGCGTCCCATGGCCTTCCAAACTTGACCATGGTCCTTCCCTGTCCAGTCCTCCCCCAGCCCCGACCACTGGTCCCACTCACCATAGGGACTCTCCACTGGAGCCCCGAGGGGCGCGTTCACACTGACCATGGCCGAGCCCACCCAGCCAGAGACGCGGGGGCATGGAGAAGCTGAGCCCCACACACAGCGGCAGCAGGGGCCACGGGAATCAGTCCACCAGGAAGGCAGTGAGCACAGCAGCTGCCACTGCCTGGTTATCTTATTGATTCTTCTAATCACCCAAGGTGGGTGGATACGTTAAAGAGTAACCAGTCACTTAGGGAACCTGTGGCGGAGGACGGTCGCTGTTACCATGGCAATGGCAACCTGGCCAGCCCCGAGGTCCACTTGGGCCCTAGTCCTTCACTCTGGGGTTGGGGACACCTGGAGCCAGATATAGGGGACACCAGCCCCTCACCCCAACATGAGGTAAGGGACTAGCCAGGAGGGGATGAGGTGAGAGTCCAATCTGGGTTGGGTTTTATGACTCCACATAATGGGTGTGGCATGTGGCAGGAGGGAGGGGTGGTGGAGAAAAGGAACGGGTGCAAGACTGGACCTATTGAACACCAACTGGATGCTGGGAGTTGCACACAGGCATCACCACGTTTAAATTCAAATTCAAGGAGGAAAGTGAGCCCCAGAGAGAAGTTGCTTGCCTGCAGTCTTGTGGCTAGTACACAGAGGGGTAGCATTAGCATTACAAACCACAGTCTCCCTTTCATCTGATGTACATTTACTGAGCACCCACTGCATACCAGGCCCTGTGCTAGACTCCAGAGATACAGAAATGAGCAAAATAGGCATCACTGGGGCTCCTGGATCACTCAGCTAAACGTCTGTCTTCTGCTCAGATCACAATCCTGGAGTCCAGAGATTGAGCCCTGCGTCGGGCTCCCTCCTCAGAGGAGGACTCTGTTTCTCCTTCCGCCCCTCACCCCGACAAATAAATAAATACATAAATAAAATCTTAAAAAAAGTGGGCATCAGACTCACACCCAAGGTACCTGTGGACTACTGGGGGAGGTGGGCATTTGTCAGACAATATTAAAGATTATTCAAATATATTATGACACAGATATTATTACAAACTGGGGAGTGCTGTGAGGAATGGAGAAACAGGTCTGACTCCAGGTCCATGGGCCAAAGGCACTCTTCCTGCGCCCTCCCCTGGTCCGCTGGTCTCCTTCCCATTCCTATTCCAAAGGCAACCTACCGGTGAAATCCACATTCAGCCCTGGCACTGCAGAGCACCCCTGCATCTCAGCCCGCTCCAACAGAATACTTACTGACACCTGCTCCCGGGCTGCTTTTCCAGCTGCCCCATTTCTTTTGTCCAGGTGTTGGGTCTGGCGGTTTGAAATGGGACTCTGAAATCACCTATTCCGACTGACCCCTCTGTGCTGCCCAGAACTTCTACCCCGTTTCCCTTCTCCTGGTTTTTCTAGTCTCTCCCTCTCTTTCCAATCTTTTCACTCCTCACACCTTGTCCATTCTCATCCTCAGCAGGACTAGACTTTACCTTCTGCACAGAGAAGAAAGAAGCCTTAAACCTGGACCTGCCTGAAATCCCCACCAGAACTCACCTGCACCCACCTGTCCTTTTATCTCCTTTTATCGAGATCCACCCGGTTGGAACCTGCCTTTTCCCACTGCTCTGCAACCTTGCATGAGCAAGTGGGATTTCTCCTATATATTCAACCTCTCCCTCTTCAGACTTTTTTTCTTTTTTAAAGATTTTCTTTATTTATTTGAGAAAGAGCACTAGAGAGAGAGAGTGAGCAAGTAGAGCAGGCGGGGAGGGGCTGGGTGCATAGGCAGAGGAAGGAGCAGGCTCCCTGCTGAGTGGGACCGGAGACCAAGACCTGAGCTACAGGCAGACGTTTAACCAAGCCACTCAGGCGCCCCCCTGTTCAGACTTAAAATCAATTTTCTTGAGGTGTAAGTTACATATAATCAAATGTACCATTTTTTGGTATACAGTTTTATGAGTGTGGATAATACATGGGATATACCCATGTAACTATAACCTTAATCAAGATATAGAACATTCCATGACACCCAAAAGTTCTCTTTATTTTTCTGCCATTAATCCTCTGGCAACACTGATATGCTTTCTGTCACTCTAGATTATATTCGTCTTCTCTAGAATATCATAGAAATAGAAGCAGACAGCATTTATTCTTTTGTGTCTGGCTTCCTTTGCTCAGCATGGTGGTGAGACTCATCTACATTCATGTCCCTTTTTGCTAAGTAGTATTCTACTGAATGGATCTACTGTAAATTTGTTCACCCATTCACCTATCACGGTCATTGGGATTGTCAGTTGGGGGCTATTATGAATCAAGCAGCTGTGTATAGTCATGAACAAGGCTTCATGGAGACATATGTTTTCATTCCCTTGGTTAAATTTCCAGGAAAGGAACTGCCAATTGATATGGTATGTATATGTTTCATGTATAAGAGATTCTCAGGGTGCCTGGGTGGCTCAGTTGGTTAAGTAACTGCCTTTGGCTCAGGTCATGATCCTGGAGACCCGGGATCGAGTCCCACATTGGGCTCCCTGCTCAGTGGGAAACCTGCTTCTCCCTCTCACTCCCCCTGCTTGTGTTCCCTCTCTAGCTGTGTTACTCTCTGTCAAATAAATAAAATCTCTAAAAAAGAATTCTCAAATGGTTGTCCCAAGTTTGTATTTGTATTTGTATTCCTGCCAAAGGGTTAAGAGAGCTCCCATTGTCTCTACATCCTTTTATCATTGTTTACTGGTATCAGTCTTTTTAACTTTAACCGTGTGATGTGATCCTTTCTTTTGCTTTCATTTGTTTTAAACTGTTTTTTTTTTTAATGGAAAAGGTAATATATTCACATGTTAAAAATGAAAATTGTACAAACATGGGGCACCGGGGTAGCTTAGTCGGTTAAGCATCTGCCTTTGGCTCAGGTTATGATCCCCGTGTCCCAGGATCAAGCCTTGCCTTGGACTCCTTGCTCAGTGGGGAACCTGCTTCTCCCTCTCCCTTTGCTGCTCCCCCTGCTTGTGCTTTCTCTTACTGTCAAATAAATAAGTAAAATCTCCAAAAAAAAAAGAAAAAAAAGAAAAAAAAGAAAAGAAAAGAAAAGAAAAAAGAAAGAAAGAAAAGAAAGAAAATTGCACAAAGAGCATATAATGAAAAATAAGCCTTCCTTTCCTACCCTAGTTCCCACATCTCACTTGATGGATCTTTTATTTACTATTTTAAAGATTTTATTTATTTACTTGACAGAGAAGGACACAGCTAGAGAGGGAACACAAGCAGGGGGATTGGGAGAGGGAGAAGCAAGGTCCCTGCCCAACAGGGAGCCCAATGCAGGACTCAAATCCAGTACCCTGGGATCATGACCTGAGCCAAAGGCAGACGTTTAATGACTAAGCCACCCAGGCGCCCCCGATGGAAGTTTTAAACAACTCCTTTATATATTTCCAGCACTTAAATATATGCACGCACATACACAGTACTATGGACTGAATTATGTGCTCCTATATTCAGATGTTGAAGTCCTAACCTCCCAAGGTGACTGTATTTCAGGATAAGACCTTTAAGGAATAATTAAGGTTGAATGAGTTCATATGGGTGGGGTCTTGATTTGATAGGATAAGTGTCCTTAAGAGAAGAGGCACAAAGAGCTCACTCTCTCTCCCTGCCCCTTGAGCCGGGCAGTGAGATCGTGGCTCTCTGCAAGCAAACAGGAGAGCTCTCACCAGAACCCAATTATTCTGGCTCCTGGATCTTGGACTTGCTGCCTCCAGAACCATGAGAAAGTCACATTTTCTGTTGTATAAGCCACCTGGCCATTGGTGCTTTGTGATGGCAGCTGACTAATACGTGCACACAAACGTCAATGCACAAAACACACTGGAACATCTTAAAGATGCTCTTCTGCCTCTTGCTCTACCCCCCTTGAGATCTAAGGCCCATCTCTGTACCAGCAGATCGGCCTCATTCTCTTGAGTGTTGATCCATCTGTGTGACTATCCCATAAGTTGTTTGACTCATGTCCCATTGCTGGACATTTAGGATGTTTCTAGGCTTTGTGACTACACACAATAAATGTCTTGCTGCATGTATTTTGACCAGCGGCGTAAGTATGCATATCGGTAGGACAGATTTCTAGAAGCAGAATACTATCAGTATTGAAATAGGCTATAATATCTCTTTTACTTAAAAATAATTTTCCTGTAGTAACTTCCTTCTCATCTCTGTCATGACATCGCCTCTCTCCTCTCTTCACTGCCAAACTTTCAAAATAGCTGTCCATACCAGGGCTGTCTTTTTCTCATCTCCCTCCTATGACACTACCCTTTTCAGTCTGGTTTCTGTTCCACCCCTCCCCACCACCACACACACCCCACTGAGTCTTCATTGGTACAGTAGATGGCTCCATGCCTACACATTCAAAGGACATTCTACTGGAATCCCAGCTGCACCTGACTGTTGACTTACTCCTCTTCCTTTAGCCTCCATGCTGCTATAGTCCTCCGGATTTCTTCTTTCTTGACTTCTTTTTTCTTCTCTGTCTCTTGACACTTCATGCTTCTCTACCTGTCCCTAAATGCTAAGATTACTTGGAGTTTAATTCTAGATTTACTTCTCTTTCTTCCCCTCGCTCTTTTTTTTCATTCTGTTATCCTCCTCTCATAATCACATTCATTGCCATGGTTTTAATGGCCATGTGTATACTCGTGATTCCCAACTGTGTATCTCCAACCTAAATTTCTCCTCTGGAGGCCAGATTCATATATCCAGCTGCCTCCTAGATAGCTACACTTGTGTTCCATGGATATCTCAATTACGATATGCCCCTAATTGCACTTCTACTCCTCACTTCCACTGAAACTCCTTTCCCTGATTCCCCATCTTGATAAAATGGCACTCCCATCTATTCTACTTCCTTCACACTCACACCGAGCCACTACAAAGTCCCCTTAAACTCCACTTATTTTTTTTTAAGATCGTATGTATCTATTTGAGACAGAGAGTGCAAGAGTGACCAAGGGGGTGGAGGCACAGGAAGGCGCAGAGGGAGAGGGAGAAGCAGGCTGCAGAATGAGCAGGAAATCCGATTCGGGGCGGGATCCTAGGACCCCAGGCTCATGACCTGAACTGAAGGCAGATACCCAATTGACTGAGCCACCCCAGTGCCCCTTGAATTCCACTTGTTAAACATAGCACATATGTACCCACCTCTCCCTGTCTCCAGTGTTGCCATCTTGGTTTAAAACATCCTCATTTTATTTATTAATTAATTAATTAATTCGTTCATTCATTTATTCATTTATTTCTCTATCTATTTATTTATTTATGAGCGCACACACAAGCGTGGAGAGGGGTAGAGGAAGAGGGAGAGAGAGAATCCCAAGCAGACTCCCTGCTGAGAATGGGTCCCCCCACCCCCCGCTGCTGCCCCATGTGGGACTCCATATCCTCCATCTCAAGACCCCAAAATCATGACCACGAAGGTGCCCCACCATCCTCATTTCTCACCGGGATGATTGAAACGGCCTTTTACCTGATCCTAGCATCCATTCTGAGCCTGTCAAATCTACTTCCCGAGAATGCAGCAGAATTATCTTTTCAAGTGCAAATCGGATATGTCATCCCACTGTTATAATCCTGCTATGCCTCTCCGTTGTCCTTGAGTGAAGCTCCAAGATTATTCCTGATTTGGCTTCCGTCTCCCCTCCCAGGGTTAGTTCACTCCCTTTCCTTCTCACACAGAAGGTTTCTTTTAGAACCTGAACTTGCTCGGTGCTCTCTCCCCCAGCTTTCCACTCACATTGTCATTACTGCCTCAGAGTATGACCAGCTTCTCTTCTTCAACTAAACACATCTCACAGGGTGCCTCGGTGGCTCAGTCATTTGAGCATTCAACTCTTGATTTCCATGGGGTCATGATCTCAAGGTCGTGGAATCGAGCCCTGCATAGGGTTCCACTCAACACAGAGTCTGCTTGGGATTCTCTCCCTCTGACTCTCCGCCCACCACCACCCTGATTGACCTCACACAAGTACATGTGCACACACTCTCTCTCCCTCTCTCAAATAAATAAATAAATAAATAATAGAAAAAAATCTTTGAAAAAAGAGAACACATCTCACTGCAGAAGACCCACATGACTACCCACTGTAGTTTAGATTGCACTCTTATAATTCCTGGTTCTTCTCCCAGATGACACTTACTTCCATTACAATAAATTATTTGTATTCATCTTCTGTTTAATGCCTGACTGTTACACTACAGTTACAAGCTCAACGAGCGTAGGGACATTATAGATATCAGAGTGCCTTTCTATAAAGGGGCCAAATAGTAAATATATTGAGCTTCAGCTAAGTGGTCTCTGGCCACTACTCACGTCTGCTGTGGAAGCATGAAATCAGCCACAGACAACAGATAAACAAATGAGCATGACTGTGTTCTAATAAAACTTTATTTATGAAAACACGCAGCGGGACAGATTGGGCTTGTAAGCCATAGTTTATCCACCCTGATCTACATATTAGTGACCAGTGTGCTCAGAGCTGACACTCTTACACTATTTACTATATGCCAGACACTGCTCTCAGTGCTTTCTATGTATTCGTGTATTTAATATTTTGAATGACCTCTTGAGGCAGATATTATTAATGTCCCCACTTACAGATGAGACAGGCACTCAGAGCTCGTGGTAACCTACCCAAGCACACTTACCACTAAGTTAAATTTGTACCTAGGCAATCTGGCTCTGGAGTCCGTGCTCTTAACCCTCTCAGTTGATGAATGAATGTATGAACAGACCAGCATCAAAAGAGACTGGGCTATGAAGATTTTCAAAAAGTATAAAATACTACAGAAGCTTCAGTGTTGTTACAGATTTCTTGCAGCAAAAGTTCCCTTTCAATTAGAACAGCAGCTTAACCAACAGGGGTCCTGTGAGCAACGCCCATCACCCTGAGTCCCCACCCCCAGGTCTGCAGTGTTCAGACCTTGGCTGGTTGAACAAGGCCAACGTGCTCCTTGCTCTTTTGCCATGGGCTCTTCTCAAGGGCAGCTTCGAAAGTGGCCAACTCCCGGAGGTCATCTGGAATTCCCACCCCTTACAATGGCACTTTTTGCTTAATTGTCCCTACTTTGTCCAGTCTCTGAGTTTCTCCCTTAGTTGAGAGGCAGCAAGGAAATGGTTTAAGACATTGGGCTTCTGCGTCACATTGAACATATTCAAATCCAGCTTGCTTAGCCTCGGTTGTTATGTCTGTAAAGGGTGGATAAGAATGGTACCTATCACTTAGGATGGTTGTGGTAATTTAGTGGGTTTAAGAGTGTACTGAGCAGTTCATAGATGTCTGTGGTTGTCATTGTCATTCTTCTGGTATTCAGGACACGGGAAGGCAATGCAGGGCAGTCCAAATCACACAGGCTTTGAGGTCAGAAGCTAAATTCAAATCCTACGCTTGCTCTATACTAGCTATATAACCTTATGCATACCATTTAATTCAAGGGGTCACATGCCACTTAAATTTCCAGAACATTTCAGGAAATTGTCATAGGGCTAACAAGACTTTCCCCTCCCCCAATATAAAGACATTAATAATTTTTTTAAAAACTAACATTTATCATCACCATTGTTTTATAAATGAAAATACCCCAAATGAGGAAGGATATAATCTGCAAATGATAAACTCACAACAGCATCCCTGTTTCTCTTCACCCATTTCTAGCATTTGGAAATGGGTGGTCGCCTTAAGCCTCATTTATCGGATTGGTAAAAGGGGATAGTAATACACACCCATGCAGGAGTGCACTGAGCTAGTTGTCATGCCCCGCACGAAGTAGGGGCTGTTAGCCCCCTCTCCTGGCCTTTTCCTGGAGTTGGTTTTGCCATCATTCCATCTCCCCCTACTCAATTTCCTTGGGGGACCCAGACACCCAGAAAGAGCCACTGCATCAGATCTTAATGGACTTTATTGGAGGCCAGGGATGGGGGGTGCTTGTTGACATGCGGGGACCGTGGCCTCAGTGGGAATGACCAAAAGGGAAGAAAACTCACTCCATCCAGCAAAATGTAGAGGCCCGTTTTCCATCTTTGAATGGAGTGCTCTCTGGCCGAGTGGGGAGAGGGCCCCAGCTGGAGGGCAAGGTCTGAGGGGGAGATTTTACTATCTCTGGAAACAAAAGGACTTTTGTGTGTCATGATATCTGGGTGGGGAGGGGTGGGGTGGGGTGGGGAGAGAGGAAATGGTTTATGTGAATGAGAATGAGATTTACAGTGGGTGTGGGGGAGAGAAAAAGAGACAGACAAACAGACATATGGAGTGATAAAGAAAAAGACCCACAAGATGAGTTTCCCCCAGCCAGCTCTGGTTTTGCGTTCTCAGTCCAGATGCTCAGAGTGGGGTCCAGCAGCCGGCAAGGCTGGTCAGGGCCTAAGCTGCATCCTGGCTGCTGTCAGGGACGAGCTGTTGCAGCTGCCAGTAGGTCCCACCCCTTTGCAGAGCCTCAGTGTACCCGTCTGTAAAAGGGAGGGCCCAAATCCACAGGTCAATTTCAATTATTTTTTGTAAAAGCTTGGACCTGAAATGTTCCCAACAGGGAGCAGACCACAAGTCCTCGAGGTCTAGTTGTTATTGGATGAATGAAGTTGTTTTTGGGCTAAAGATTGTTTAATAAATACCCTTCACTGGATGGACAAAGACTTGTAGGTTTGGGATCCGAGAGTCAGCTCCACCAGCTGTGGCTCTCTGAGCAGAGTCAATGAAAGATGCAGGTCTCTTCCCCAGAAGCCAGAGAGAAGAAAGCTGGAAGAAGAAAAAAAGAAAGCCAGGAGGTTGTTTTCTTCTGACACATGCTAGACATTATAGGAGTGGAAGGAATCAAGAGGGAAAACTCAGATCAGTGGGGAGAGCCCAATAATGTCCTTTACAAAAGCAATTATTCTTTCATCTGGTCTTTGGGGAGGGAGCCCTTGGGGGAGGGCCAGAGGCACCCCCAGAGCCCAGGGAAAAGTTAGACCCACAGGAGCCGATTGGATTTGAGCCCAGAGAAGCACATGTTGCTACGACAGGCGCCTTGGTAACTCGGGGGGCAGGCAGAACATGGCTTCCCCGTCTTGTATGGTGCCTCGCCAATCCAGTTGCCCCTGGAAGAGAAAAGGTACCAAGGAGATGGGGACGGAGGATAGTTAATGTGGGCATCATTCATACAGGTTTCCAAATCTCAGCACTTCTGCTGACGGGCTACATGACCTTGGGCAAGTGACACCAGCAAGCCTTGGTTTCTTCATCTGAGAAACCAAGAGAAGACTCCCATCTCTCACGGGGTGGCAAAGATCAGATAATGCGGCCCCGTGTGCCATCACCTCGCACGGTGCCTGACCAACACATGACTCTTCAGTAAGTGTTGTCTTTTTTATTCCCTCTGCCTGACCTCCCGTCCCTGACCCAGGCAACTCTGGGTTTTGGTCCTGGGTTCTGCAACCGGCCAGCTGGTGACAGAATAAATCACCTCATTTCTTCTGAATAAAATAAAGAACTGAAACGGTATCCACAAAAAAGGTGTGCAGACGCGTTAGAACTTAACAAAAGTGCTGTGTGGCTAGGAATGAGAATAATCAGATGCCGAATATAACTGGGTCATGGGGGTACTCTTGGCTACCACTGCCCATTTCCTGGACGGTCCATCCTACCTGCTCCTGAGTTAATCCTCCAACAGACCATGGCCTTTTAGGGGAAGTGGGGTGTGGAGCGATTGCTTAGTGGTTACAGACTTTTTCTTTGGGGTGATGGAAAAGTTCTAGAAGTAGATAGTGGTAATGGTTGCATGACATCGTGAATGTACGAAACGCCACTGAGGTGTATGCTTCAAAATGATTAAAATAGGGATGCTTGGGTGGTTCAGTCGGTTAAGCAACTGCCTTCAGCTCAGGTCATGAACCCAGAGTCCTGGGATTGAGTCCCACACTGGGCTCCTTGCTCAGCACGGAGTCTGCCTCTCCCCCTGCCTGCTGCTCCCCCTCAGTGTTTTCTCTCTGACAAATTAATACATTAAATTTTTAAAAGATCTTATAAAAATGATTAAAATGTCAAATTTTATGTCATAGATATTTTACCACAATTAAAACAAGAATATAATATATTCAAATCCATTGGATTGTGCACATCAAATGGGCGAGTTGTATGGGATGTGAATTATAGCTCAAGAAAGCTGTTAAAAGCAAACAAACCACCTTCATCATATTTCCCTGCTCAAACACTTTTGCTGGATTCCCCTTGTCTGTGCAGGGACTGGCAAGTTTTTTTAGATAAAGGTCCAGATAACAAATACGTTTAGGTTTTGTGGACTGAATATTTCTACTGCACTGAAAGCATCCCTGGATAATACATAAATGAGTGGCATGACTGTGTTTCTATAAAACTTTATTTATAAAAATAAGTAGTGGGCAAGGCTTTGGCCATGGGCACCAGTTTCCTGCCCTGCTACCAGCCCTCCTGGCTTACAGCAGCACACCTGCAGCTTTTGGTCAGGCATTCCAGACTGCTCCAACAGCTGGGGATCCTGCTCACATACCCCACCTTCCCACATCTCTTTTCTCCATCCCCGCCCACAAATTTCCCTTTTTCTTCCTCTTCTTCTCAAGGCCTAACATCTTCCTCCCAGCACTTGTTCATGGCTGCCTGGTAATCTCACCACTGGCCTGTAGCGTTATCTTTGCAAGTTCAGTGCCTTCTTTTCTCACACTTCATATGAACACTCTTTGTGGGCAGAGACGGAATCTTCTTTCTCCAAAAGTGATTGCTGAATGACCATAAGTCAAGTCAGCCAAAGGCCTTGGGAAAGCATGAATTTCTGGTTTTATATGGGGCTCACTTATTCATTCAACAAATACTTTTGGAGCATCTATTGAGCATCAGGATTTGTGCCAGATGCTGTGAGTGCATAGATTTCTTTTTCTTTTTTTAAGTAATTTATTTATTTGACAGAGAGAAACACAGTGAGAGAGGGAACACAAGCACGGGGAGTGAGAGAGGGAGAAGCAGGCTTCCCGCCGAGCAGGGAGCCCAATGTGGGACTCGATCCTGGGTCTCCAGGATCATGACCTGAGCTGAAGGCAGTCGCTTAACCAACTGAGCCACCCAGGCACCTCCGAGTGCATAGATTTCAAAGGTGCTCCCAGAAGTTTGGAGGCAGGGAATGTGGGAAGTGGAGTGGAGACACCTTGGGGGATGGAATAAAAGTTCATCTTTTTTTGTTGTTCAATTTAACCACTTGGCAAAAAAAGGTCTGCTTAAAGAAAGAGGAGGGGATTTAAATCACCATAGTAAAAGGATACGGAAGTGAATCAGGTCTATTTCCCACCCTCAAAGGGTTTACAGCCTAATTGTAACCAGGGCCATCATTTATTGAGCATGTGGTGTGGGCAATGATGTACGGAGATCCTCTGTGAGACAGGGAGGATCAGCCCTACTTTGAAAGAGAAGGTGGAGGTCCACAGAGGTGAAATGCTTTATCCGAAGTCCTCGTACACACATAGTGGAGCTGGGCACCACACCCAGATCTGGTCATAGCCGTGGGGGCCAACATGTAGTCTGCCATCTTGAGCCCAGGGGGGTTACCTGGTCAGATCACTTACTTCTTGCAACAGTTCAGTGAGTAGGTATTATTTATTCTCTTTTTGCAGATGAAGAAATAGGCATGTAGAAGTTAAATCACAAATTTGAACCCTGACAGTCTTGACTCCAGAGCATAAAAATCTTAACAACTGTAGTGCTACTACTCAATGCTGCCGGAATTCGATGTATCAGCAAATTAGAACAGTCCCTTAAGCTATTTGTAACTTTGCTTTGTATTTTTGTGTCTGATAAATCTGAGCTGATACTTTGTTAATAGATGTCACCATTAACAAATAAATAGCTTGAGAATTTGTGTTCAGGCTACCAGTGACTTCTAGAACATTGAAAATAATATAGCAGACAGAACATAGACTTGAAATCAAGACTTGTATTTCAAACAGCTCTGCTACCTCCTGGATTTGTGATTTTTGTATATTACTTAACCTCTGTGATCCTCAATTTCTTCTTAAAAAAAGGAAAACATGTTTCCAGTATCCCTCCCTTTTTCCTTCCTTCTTTCTCTTCAATGTCTTCCATGAGATGATGAAGTGAAAGTATTCTGTAAATGGTCTAGGGCTACTTGAAAGTGAAAGGTGGCCACCAGCATGTAATTTTGAAATTCTAAACACCATGTTTACTTAGAATTTGTTCTTGTTTTTATACAAGAATCTGTAATGTAGGCAAGTTTGTATACTATACGTTGGAGGGGAACTTCCATCCTTCTTTCTCCATGTTTCCAGGAGACTTGTGTATCGTGGCCATTCATGGCCTCTCTCCCACAAAGCTGAATGGAGAGCCTGGAGGGAGGAGCTGAGTATGCTTGTCCTAGCCTTCCTTTTCTTTTTCTTCGGGATCTGCGGGGCTACAGGACCCATGTGTTCTTGGTAGCTCTAATTCCTGTGACAAGCTTAGAGGGGCTAGCTGCTCTTGTTGGAAGAGGACTGTGGCTGTCAGGTGTTGCTAGTCAGTGGGTATGCAAGTCTAATTCAAGAGTTATATTTGCAAGAGAGATATATACAAGAGATATTTGCAAGCCAATTTGTCCGTAAACCATATTCTCTACTATTGACTTTATCCACAGTGCTGCCTCTCCACCTGACTTGGTCCTCTATCTCCCGATCACTTTTGCAATTTGGGTAAAGAAAAAGAATTATTAATTGACTCTAAAACTGCCAGGAAGTATGGTATTGAGGTTTCTTAGATTGGAAGAAGGCAGGGTGTCCTGGGCATCTTCCTTTTCTTGGAATTCTGCCTATTCCTCTCAGGGTCCCCCGCTCTGCCCCTCAGCCCCCTACCTCCGTACTGCACTTACTTAATGGCGTAGTTGCAGACCAGGTACACTGCGTGATGCCAGGTGCTTCCCCAGACGTTGATGCTGCCACAGGTGTGGATGGCACAGCCCAGCCGGTTGGAGGATGCCCACACCATCTGAGGAAGGACAATGACAGGGAGGCTTTGAGACGGATGTAGAGGGGCCCAAGTTGCTTGGGGCTGGGAGGCTCCTGGACGTGGTTCAGGGTAAGGGAGGTCTTCCTGGGGGGAGGAGTCTGCCTGTCCCAGTGTTCCCTGAGACACATTGTGCTATAAGGCTTCTCCAGCTTTTTTTGTTTTTTATTACAACCAAGAATAAGGAATGAATTTTAAATTGTTACTCAGTGCACAACACACACACACACAGTTGAGACAAAAGTTTTGTGAACCAACATTTCATCTTTTCATATGTGATATATGCTAATATTTTCTATACTGTCCTATTAATTTTCTTTCTTTCTTTTTTCTCTAGCAACCATCATTTGAAAGTCATCATCATGTTGGAGGTTAAAACACAAATTTTGGAGTTAGACAGCTTTGGATCAGAATCTCAGTATCACCAGTGTGTGACTTTGACCATATGCCGTGCCTCTCTCTTCCTTCTTTGGTAAAATGAAGGTGATAATATCTCCTGAGATCTCAGGAAGGACTTTTAGTTTAGGCCTCACATTTCCTAGAGGGTCTGCAATGCAGATTTTTGACCTCCACATGAGTCACAGAAGGATGGACAGACTGAAAGAGAATATTTGTCCTATAATGGAAAGTTTTGGTCCCATTTCCTGCAACATTATATCATGTTATATTTTTATGCATAATAAGTGATAACATATTTAATATTAACACTCAAAATATACTACAATTTTTGTCATTTTATTTTAGCTTTTCTTTTTCTTATCTTTTTCTTTTTTTAGTGTTCCTTTTTTTAAAATATTTTATTTATTTATTTGACAGAGAGAGAGAGATCACAAGTAGGAGGCAGAGAGGCAGGCAGAGAGAATGGAGGAAGCAGGCTCCCTGCTGAGCAGAGAGCCTGATGTGGGCCTCGATCCCAGGACCCTGAGATCATGACCTGAGCTGAAGGCAGAGGCTTTAACCCACTGAGCCACCCAGGTGCCCTAGTGTTCCTTTTTTTTTAAGATAGTGGGATCCTAGGGGTGTCTGGGTGGCTCAGTGGGTTAAGCGTCCGACTCTTGATCTCAGCTCGAATCTTGATCTCAGGCCATGAGTTCACCCCACGCTGGGTGTGGAGCTTACTTAACATGATGATGATGATGATGATGATGATGATGATGATGATGATATCACTAGAAGACAGAAAATACTAGAAAATGTATGGAGCTATTGAATTCAGAAGCATTCTTGAATTTGTCAGACCACATATTTCCATTTTGGTGGTCAGACAATCTGGTCAGCCCACCTGAAACACTCAGAACAAGATCCACTCAGCTCAACTCAGTCTATGCACAACTTTCCAGGAATACAGTCATTGTGCAAAAGGAGGTCCATAGGGCCTCTGTTCTATCGTTTGTGTCCCACCACATTCTCCGTCTTCTAAGCTACCAGTTCTCCCTCGACCATTCATCCCAACAGAGGGGGTACCTGGGTATAGTGGGAGCAGACTGGGCCACTGCAACGCCAGGGGCAGTGTGGCCGACAGTCCCTGGGGGCTGGAAACAAGTAATGGCGCTTCTCCTCAGACCAAGACTTCACGAGATCCAACACCGAGCGGTACCTGGGGAGGCAGAGAATATGGAAGACGCCTGCTGGGGGGTGAAGATGATCTGCCACCACCTTGCTCGGTGACCTTATTGAGTGACCAAGAGAAAGAAGGGCAGAAGGTCACTCACCGGCCAGAATGGATAGAGAGGTTCTGGCCCACGTATCTCATCAGCTGTGAGGGCCCATGGGCCCAGATGCACTGGGTGGCCCAGGCCTCGGCAGACCTGGCCAGCCTCTCGTCCCAGACCTGGGGAGAGAAAGGCCATGAGATTCCTCAGGGGGACAGCCCGCATCAGCCCAGCTGTGTCCAGAGATGCGCATTTCCCTGGTGCCCCTCATCCTCCATCTCCTTCAAACCCTGCATCAAATCCACTCAACACCTTAGAACACTTGGAATCAGAGAAGGCCTTGGACTCCCAAGTCCGCACCAGAGCCAAGACCCACACCCAGTTCTCTGACTCCTCTTCCGGCACTGGACTTCAGGCTAGGGGTTCTGTGCTCTGAGCAGGTCCCAGGCTGTTGATCCAGGAGTTAGCCGTCCTAGAAGCGGCTGAGCCCAGGGTGATGGGGAGAGAACTGGCTTTTTATCATGTTTATTGTATTTTTAAAACAAATTTCTTTTAACATTAAATTTGAATTAAAAATATTTTTTTCTGAATAGTGAAAACAGGCACAAATATAATATATGAGATGCCCAAAGGAGGAATAGTGGAAAGTCTCTCATCTCAATCCTCTCCTTGTTCTCCCAGCCTCCCTGACCCCTAGAGACAACCATCCCTGTGATTTCTGGCACCCTCTTCCAGAAATATTCTATACCTGTACAAATATATGTGTGTGTATGTATATATTTTTTACACACACATTAATTATATAAGCATATGTAATTGTATATAATTAAGGATACATAAGTATATTATATATAAGTATTTTACATATATGGATATATTTTACAAATGGCAGCCGGCCAGATATGCTATTAGGCCTCTTGCTGTTTTCACTCAACCAAACAGGTTATCTTAGTGGTTATTCCACATCAGCACATAGAGAATACCCTCCTCGCCCTTCCTAACAGCCTCATCATTTTCCAATGTGTGAATGCCCCAAATTTTATAACTTGAAAAAGCATCACTTAAAAAAAAAAATGCCAGTTTTCTTCCACTCTGACTTCCTGGGATTCTCTGAGATACTAGTCACTCATTCGTTTTATTTGTTCACTCAGCAAATATTGAACAATATTTCTAGGGACTCACAGTCTAGCAAGGAGATGAGACAGTAAACAATCATTACAACCCTGGTGTGGGTGTTGGAATGTAAAACAGGGGACTGGAAATTTGGGGGATGCCGTGGGAAAGAGAGGGTTCCTTGAGGGTTGTTTAGTCAGGTATCTGTCCTGTGGGCAGAAGCCAACTAGTGAAGATGACACAGGGATACCAAGAGAGGGCTCAAACATGCAGTAAAGGGGTAAACTGAGGGAAGGGGCATGCTAACATCACACCCACATTCACTGACCCCACCGGGGTCCATGGGGAGATATTTAGTTCTCACTGTCCCACCATGCATGCAGTAATTAAATACTTGGTGGGATGAGTGCCTTGCACACACAATGAATGTGTCATTGTTTGAAAAATGAAGGGCTTTCCATGGGCCAGTCACTGTGCTAATAAATGAGTCTACAATGAACAAATTAAAAACAACCCACTTTTAGCTGCCTGTATTCTGGCTCCTACTCCCACTCCTCCCCGACACTTACTCCTCCTTGACATTATATTATCCAGATCTTATGTTGTGGATATTTGTCTTCTATCATCCCCATGAGGGAAGACACTTGTCCATCCTGTTCTCAGCAGTGTCCACGAGGCTTAGTGCGGTATCTGGCTCCCAGCAGCAGCGAGTACACAAGTAAATGGACACAATGTAAAAGCATAGGAATTTTCAGGCTGTGGAATAGCACATATTTGCCTTGGAGGAGGTGGGCAGACAATCTCTTTGCCTAAAGAAATCTGTGGGTGGGCTAGAAGCCTATCTCTCCAGCTGGTTTGGGACAAAGGTCCTGGAGGAGGGACTGCGATAAAGAGAAAGACTCCCCTCCTCCACTCCCAGAGTCTGGCTTCTGAGGGACTGGGGTGACAGTCATTGGCACAGCCTCTGGTCAGCTGCTGCTTTTCCTCAGCTTGAAACCCCAGGAGTTAGTCTCCAGACTGCCTCCACGGCTTGCTAAGTGTTCATCAAACCCCTAAAACAAAGACACAATACACAATAGCACCAGAAGCTCCAGCCACCCACCCCCTACAGGTCCCCAGCAGCGAGCCCAAATACTTGGGGGGGAGGATATTGTATCTGTTAAGACCACAACCTTTAGCAGCAGGCAGACCTGAGTTAGAATCCCAGCTGGATGACCTTCGGCAAATTAAATCTCTGCATCTCAGTTTCTTTATTGGAAAACGGAGATGACAGTCCCCACCTTGAGGGAAGAGGAGTACCCTCAGGGCTGTGTGTAGGTTAGGCTTAGGCACACAGTGGATTGTGCATATCTAGCAGCCTGCTGACCCTGCTTCCCCAGGGGGAAAACCTGGGCAACTGCCTCTGTTTTCTCGTCTATAAAATGGGTAGACTGATTCTTGTCCTTTCTGTAGGCCCCAGACACCCACATACTGGTTAGTGGGGCCAGGCTGGCGAACGGTCCAGCCCTTCCAGAACACGCTGAGTTGAGCACGGGCTGGGCACAGGGGAGGGCATGGGAACTCACCATGTACTCCATGTTGGCCGCAGGTGGGTGCACACTGGCCCGGATGTGGTTGTGAAAATCCAGTAAGGCAATCATGTCCCCAGCAGAGATGTGGCGCTTCCGCCGGTACCGGGGCACCTCCAGGCCACTCAGGGGCCACACTGCTGTGCCCTCGGTCCGAGCCAGCGCCAGGGTGGCTTTGGGCACCAAGGCATTCACTGTCTGGCAAGCCCAGAAGAGGAGGCCTGCCAGGCCCACGGTGCTGGGCAGCAGGGGCATAGCTAGCTGGAAGGGTCACACGTCACCTCGTGCAGTCAGGGCCGGCTGTCTGGAGAGGGTGGGCATGAGGGCACCAACCGTGAGTGTTCAGCAGCATTGCCACCCCAAGGATGCTCTCCCCTGGGATCTTGGCTAAGATCTCCTGACTCAGCTCTAGTCCTGGTGCCCAATACCCTGTCCTTCCTACCCCAGTGGACTCAGTGTGTTGGGGGGTGGAAGGAACTAATCCTGATCAGGCCACGGGATGCAGAGGGGGCCACCACTTCAAAGCCAGGGCTCCATCCCACCCGCCCAGGAAACAGACAGACACCAGTCCTCCCCAGCCTGGGCACCCTCTCCACCAATCCTGCTCCAAGCAGGCTCCGACGATGCCCTCAGAGGGGCAGGACCAACCTTCCCCGGGGCAGAGGGCAGGGCTGCATTGTGGGGGTTGAAAGTGAGACACACAGGAAGAGCCAGATGGCAGAGGATGTAAGAGGAAAAGAAAAAGAGGAGCAGAGAGGAAATAATGAGAGAGACCAAAAATGCATCTGAAAAAAAAAAAAAAAAGGTACAGAGAACAGAAATGAAGGAAATTGAAGGGTGGCAAGATACCGAGAGAATGGGAGACAGTGAAGGGGAAAGAGAAGAAACATGGGAGAGACAGAAGCAGAGGGAGAGAGAGAGAGAAGACAGGGGAATGAAGAACAGAGAAGACAGAGGGAGAAACGGAGTTAAAGAGAAGAGCGCCAGAGAGAGGGGTGCGGGAGACCAGACAGCGGCTTCCCCGGGGGCGCGTACCCAGGCCTGGCAGCCCAGAGTGGTGGCAGCAGGCTCGGAGGACACGGGGACTGCTGCAGACACCCTGCCCGCCTGGCAGAGCAGTGACTTTAATGGTCCCCTGGGAGCTGATGGCTTCTGACGTGCATGCGGGCCCCACAACCCCCTCCCCTTTCAGCCGGGGCCAGACTTGGACAGGAGGCTCCGCCTGCCCAAATGTGGGCTTTCCACTCCCACCCTCTGGGGCCTCTGCTGTTCCCTCCCTGCAGGGCTGGGGCTGAGCTGCCGGTTGGGGTAGGGATGTGGCAAGGACAGGGACCCCAGGAGGAAATACCTTCCCCCCACCTCGGACACCCCAGATGCAGAGGCTTTTCTCTGCCTTCCAGACCCCAGCAAGGAGGTCACCTTGCTTCCAGAGAGTGATCTCGGACTGTCTTCAAGCCGTCCAACCTCAGAGTAGGTGATTGACTTGGCCCCATCTGATGAGCACCTACTATGTGCCAGGCCTGGGCTGAGTGCCTTATGCACACACAGCTCAGCCAACCCATAAGAAGCAGATATAATAGCTCCCTGTTTAACAGATGAAGAAATAGAGTCCAAGAGATGAAGGGACAAGCCCCAAGTCAAGCCAGCATGTCTGCGATAGAGCCAGGACTCAAATACAAGTCTGACCCCCTAGCCCTGTTAGTATGTAAAGTGGAAGCTGTTTTCATTACCAAACCAATGTCAGTGCAAAGTGAGAAGCCTCAGAGGCTAGTCACGCCCATGCTGCTCACATATAGTGCCGGGTGGCCTACTCTGGGTTCAAGTCCCCATTGTGTGTGTGTGTGTGTGTGTGTGTATCTGTGTGTGTGTGTGTCTGTGTGTGTATGTTGTCAAAGCCCCTTTGGTCTCTGAGTTGCTGTAGTTCTAGGTTAAGAAAGAGTGTATTTCTCTTCTTCAGTGACTTGTATTCTTCACAAGTGACAAGCAGTGCCTCTGCGATGGAGGTGGTGGACTTTGAAGAAACATGTTACCTAAGAAACCCAAAGTGGAAGCATTTGTAAGCCTTCAGCCTCCTCTTCCAGTGACCTCTGAGAATGCCCATGCAGCTCCCTGCCTCGGGGTGCTGCTGAGCCAGGTGGCCATGAAGGGCTGCGGGCTGGGGTTCTCCCCAGACCCATGGAATTCCCACCTGGCCAACCACCCAGCCTCAGCCTCCAGGCCCAGACGGTGCCTGCTGCCAAAGCACACACCTCCCTGCTGGACGCGGGGGAGAGGGGGCAGGCAGAGGCAGTGAGGGGTGGGGTGCTGACCCCGACCTGGACGGGCCTTTACCACCCTGCCAGAAGGACAAGGACGCTTCCGTCTAGTTCCATCTCTGCCTCCAGAGTGCTGGGTGTCCTGAGGTAAGGCCCTATCCCTCTCTGGGCCTCAGATGTCCCAGGAAAGAAACTGGCCTCAGGGCTTCTGTGCCTATGGCAGGCTGGGACCCGTGGGACCCAGAGGGAACTTTGCAGCGCGGGGAAAGGTACATATGAACAGTCTGGGCACTTAAAGACCCAGGAGTGCCCACGATTATGCCTTTCTCTGTCAGCATCCTCAACGGAGCTTCCGTGTGGCATGGGTGCTTGTACAGGTGCGGACTTACCATCCGTGGTTCAATGGTTTTCATGGCTGCCTTTGAGGTATCCCCACTGCACAGCTGGGGATACTGAGGCACATCGAGCCTGGCAACTTGTCCTGGGGCCGGGAGCTTGTTGATGTGGTCACTGGGGTCCCCAGTAACCATCGTCACACGTTTACAGAATGCACGTGCCTCCAATGTGCGCATGCCCCACACACCTGCACACACACGTCCTTGCACAAGCACATCTTCCTCCCACAAAGCACAGGGACAGCTCATCCCGCCAGTTCCTTGCATCCCTTCTACTGTGCACCCTCGAGTGCCCGCAGACATGTACAGACCCTGAAAACACAGAAGCTGGATGGATTTGCTCCTATCTCAGTGCCCCGTGCTATTTTAAACCCTTACCTGGAGGAGCTCACTGAGTCTTTCGACAATGTCTGTCAGGGTGAGACTATGATTGTCATCCTATCTGGTTTGTCATACACAATAAAACTGAGGCACAAAAAGATGAGTCATTTGCTGGGGTCACAGAGCCAGTGGGTGGTGCAGACCGGGATGGTCACCCAGGCAGGCTGGCCACTCTGCCTCTGTCTGGAGACAGAGAGACGGACAGCTCCACACACAAAATCCCCATCTCCCCCTGCACAGTTCACACATCCACAGAGACCCAGATGACGGTCCTGGGTAAGCACCCAGCAATACCCGTGGCCGCTCCACCAGGAAGGAGCTCCTCCGCTGTCCTCATTGTCTAAACCCCATCCCAGGTTCACTTGAGCAGGTTACCAGTAGATCAGAAGGATAAGGGGGTAGGGCAGGAAATAACCAGGGATGGCCCAGATTCACGCCCTGAGCCGGAACCTCGCTTTAGGGTAGGGGCACCTTCTCACCCCTGGATTTTATCACGCTGGATTCAGCTGTTGTTCTATCCTCACACCTGCTGGAATTCTCTCTGGGATTGGGCAAGCAAAGGGGATATTCTTCTAGAGAGTAGAAGCATTTGAGGCAGGATCGCTCAAGGGTTAGCAGGGCAGCTTTGGATCCAGGCAACCTAGGTTCATGGCCGACCTAGGTTGTGTGGCTATGAGCAAGTTCCTTAACCTTTCTGTGCCTCAGTTTCCTCATCTATAAAATGGGGCTGCCTCACGGCAGGGCTGGGAGGAGTAAATGAGTTAGTATATCTTAGGACACTGGACACAGTGCCTGGCACCGAGTAAGGGGTCAGTGCACGTTAGCCTCAACAACAGCCAACAGCAACAGCAGTAACCGTCAATGATTATTCAGCACACACGAGGTCCCCAGCGCTAAATGCTTTAAGGGCATGGTCTTATGTAAGGAAGTCTTGCTACAGTCTCCTGGGCTAGGTACCAGAATCCCCATGCTGTAGATGAGGAAGAGGAAACTCAGAGAGGCTGAGTAATTTGCCCAAGTTCACAGTGGAAGCTGGATTCCAAAACCAAGTCTCTCTGATCTTTACCCTTTCAAAGTCGCTTTTGAGTAGAGTGCAGGACAAAAGCTAGTGTTTGAAGGAGGAGACTGAGAAAGCGGGAAGCTTTTGGGTTAGCCTCTCATCTGCCAGTTAAGGAAAGAGGTTAAGTGACTTATCAAGGTCACATAGTACATGGCAGACTGAGGACTAGAGCTCAGATCTGTGTCATCCCAAATCCAAGGAGGGGAGAGAGGGAGCTGGAGGGAGCAGAGCACATGGGAAAAATAAGAGTGATGACCCAGACTCTTCAAAACTTTTCAGGTCAAATGCTCCAGATTCTTCTCAAAAAGTAAACTAAGAAAATGCAAATGATGAAGAGGGAATCAGTACAGACTTAAAAGATACACATCGTATTTTTTATATATGGACAACACTAAACTATAGGCTCTAGAGAAAGAAATACTGTAAGTCAGGCTGTGATCAGGGTGGGACATTTGAGGGATTCCTGTTTATTTTTTTATATTTTACTTTTAGAGAGGGAGAATGGAGGGGAGGGACAGTGAGAGAATCTTAAGCAAGATCCATGTCTGACATGGAGACCCAGATGTGGAGCCCCTGAGAGAGAGAGAGACCCTTGACATGAAGCACCCCCTCCCATGTGGAGCCCAATCTCATGACCTTGAGATCATGACCTGAGCCAAAAGCAGGAGTCCAATACTTAACCAACAGAGACACCCAGGTGCCCTAAGGGGCTCCTATTTCTTGATCTGACTGGTGGTTACAAGCAGCTAACCTTATGGTCCCCAATGTTTTATGTGACTTTCTGTACTTTTTTTATTTTACAATAAAAAGCTTTTTAAAAAAAATAACAGCTGTAGTCATCTACACGGTGATATCTTCTGTTACTATCTTAATTAGCCAGGCATGAGGATTTTAATCTCCTTTGAACAGTTGAGGATGTGAGGTTCAAAGAGCGAAGCGACTTGCCTGCAGTCACACAGCAAATAAGTCTGGGGGCCCGGGACTCGACCCCTGTGGCATGACATGTCCCCGTAGCACAGCGGTGGTTGGGTGGCCAATGATAGTTCCTGGCCCAGCAAGGAGAACTGGAGAGGCCTCGTGACAAATGCCGAAAAAAATGACTCTTCGGAAAATAAAGCCCAGTTGGGGCGCCTGGGTGGTTCAGTCATTAAGCACCTGCGTTCGGCTCAGGTCATGGTCCCAGGGTCCTGGGATCCAGCCCGGCATTGGGCTCCCTACTTGACGGGAAGCCTGCTTCTCTCTCTCCCACTCCCCCTGCTTGTGTTCCCTCTCTCACTGTGTCTCTCTCTGACAAATAAATAAAATCTTTAAAAAATAAAAATAAAAATAAAGCACCCTCCCCCGCATCTCTGGGCTCCCAGGTCTTTTGTTCCCTCTGCACCAGATGGCACAGTCACCCCGTTGGCACGTTACCCGGGAGGCAGGACGGTCTGTCTGGTGGTGGGCAAGGGGCAGAGCTATGGTGTCAGACAGATGAGCAGCTCTGAGCACTATCTGAACTGCAGTCTCCTCCTCTGTAAAATGGGAACAATGAAGAAGTGCTACCTTATTTGACTGTTATGAGGAATTCAGTGAGATATATGTTCGCACACAAAGCAAAGTTTGTTCAATGTTAGCTGTGAACACTCCCCTGACACAAACACTGTGAAGAAGTTAGAAGTGGCTACGCTGTGGGGTATGGATGGGAATGCCTACTGAGGGGCTGTATCTGCCTTATATTTTGATCCAAAACACAGGGTGAACACGTGTAAGAATTCATCTAGTTACATCTTCAGATTTTGGCACTTTAAGTTACACCTTAATTAAATTTAGAGTTACATATGACTTTTTGAAGATTTTATTTACTTATTTGACAGACAGAAACGCAGCTAGAGAGGGAACACAAGCAGGGGGAGTGAGAGAGGGAGAAGCAAGCTTCCTGCCGAGCAGGGAGCCCGATGTGGGACTCCATCCGGGGTCTCCGGGATCATGACCTGAGCCGAAGGCAGTTGCCTAACCAACTGAGCCACTCAGGTTCCCCTAGAGTCATATATGATTTTTTAAAAAACCTTTGTTTAAGAGAGCTCTTTCAACAACTATAAAATGAAAATCCTATATAAGAAAAAACACACACCAACAGAAATATATTCTTGTCTCCCCAATAACACATACTTCTTCCCCTTACACAAGAATATCCTCCCATACACACACCCAACCCCCCAACACTACAAATGTGGCTAAAGACCCTGACATCAACACAAACAGAAGTCACCGTCCAACAGTGCAGACACGGCTGCACTCCTACTCAACCTCACAGCACATCTATCTTCAAATACAGATGTTTTTCTACTTCGGGTGTGTGGAAATACACCCTCCACAGAAACACACAACCCGGGACACACATAGCTGAACCCATAGACCAAACTGACTCAATGAGTAGATTCGCCACTCAGACGGAGGACCTACTTCCTCACCGTAGGACGTGAAGCAAGTCATGTAATTCCTCTGAGCCTCAGTCTCCTCATCCGCAAAATGGGCCCAATGAGATCGTCTCTCATGAAATGTAATCAAATAAAAAGGAAGACAATGACCAAATATGCTCTTTGAGGAAGGAGTTGTGTGATTTGTGGCTCTATCTCCAGTGACCCACATCACATCATTTTTAGTGAACTTGGGTGCGTTGCCAATTCTCACCAGGTTCATCTTTAGATTTAATACAATCTTAACCAAAATTCCAAGTTTTCTGGAGGAAGTTGGCAAGCTGATTCTAAACCTCATGCTGAAGAGTCATGGCCTAAGAGCTTGCAAGCCCCCCACGAGTGGTAATGATAGTCATACATGATGATTGAGCAGAAGCAGAAAAATAAGTGGAGGGTGAGACTGGGACAGAAGGTGGGGGTGGGGGACAGCAGTGCAAGGTGGGGGGACAGCATGGGCAAAAAGGCTCTGAGGCAGGTGGAAATTTGGTTCATGTGAAGTAAACCAAAGACAGGTTAGGGAAGGCTGCGGGGATAAAAGAGTATAAGAAGGAGGTTGAGAGATGGGGTCAGAGGTAAGCAGAGGCCCTTTCTTACTGGTGGGAGGCCTTGGATGTCACAAGAGCTGCAGGATGGGTGAGGGCCTGAGATCAGCATTTGTGCTTTGCCCTGTGTCCAGTCCTACCACCCAAAGGGGTGTGGGGGTTGGGGGCTGGGCCGGAGGCAGCTTATCCCAGTCCAACCTTTTAGGAGGTGATTTCCCAAGGATCCCAGAACCCTGAAACCAAAGGGGTACTCTTAAAGTTTCCTCCCGGTCCTCCCCCTCCCACTAAAGATTCTAAGCAGGTTCACAGGGACTATGCCAGGAAGCCCTTTCCCTCCTGAGTGTCAGAGAGAATTTGTCCCATCCAAAAAAATTGGGGGAAGCTGGAGGATGGGGCTGGCGGAGCAGGCTTAAGCCCAGCGGGGCACCCGGTGCTCCAGTGCCCTGACCTACAGTCCCAGCGTGAGGCGGCTAGGGGCCAAGGCCATGCCCTCAGGGGGCCTGCAGCCCCAGAACTGGGCAGTCGTCCTCAGAGTCCAGCCTGAACAGCTGCACAGCCAGGTGTGGTCGCGGAATTTGCTGTGTCGCTGGCCAGGGCAGCTGGAGCGGAAAAGCCTCAGCGTCAGCGCCCCTCGCCTGGCCACCACCTCCGAGGTGCCCCACATTCCTGCACAGGGCGCGGAGTCCAGCCCTGCAGCCACATCCCAGCCTCTGCTAGACCTTAAGAGTTCTGCTGGGTGGGGGAAGGAAAGGACCGGGGGAACCTCCGGGCCTCCTGGCTCCTCCGTGGTCTGAGAACTGAGTCAGACTTCTCATCTGTTCAGTGGGGACAGTGACCCTTTGCTGTGTCTGTCTCACAAGTTACTATGAGCAGCCAAAGATGAGCATTTTATTTCGGGGGGTGACCACCTATTGTGCGCCTACTGTATGCATGATCCCTAGCATAGTATGGTTTTGCTTGTTTATCTGGGCAACAAAGCTGGCATTACAGAGTTCTCATTTTTCAGACGAGGAAACACAGGTAAGTGACTTGTCCTAGAAGCATGCTGACGGTGCTCTGAATCCGGGTCTGATGGATTGCCGACGTTGGCTAAGTTTCTTAGCTTCTCTGTGCCTCAGTGTTTGCAAAATGAAGTAATAGCAGTACTTAACCGGTGTAGTTGTTGTGAGAAGAAAGAGCCAAATACGATAAAGCACTTGGAGCAGTGCTGGAGCCTTAATTAAGGTTCAATAAAACTGGTTCTTCTTAGAACCTAGATATTTTATTCCCAGTTTGGTGTTCTTTTTTAAAACACATACCGTCTCATAAATTGTGAAATGTAATAAGTATGCTAGATTTATAAAATATAAATATATATTTTAATCAATCTTTTAAATCTTTTTTTTTTTTTAAGATTTTATTTATTTGACAGAGAGAAACACAGCCAGAGAGGGAACACAAGCAGGGGAAGTGAGAGAGGGAGAAACAGGCTTCCCGCTGAGCAGGGAGCCCGATGTGGGACTCGATCCCGGGTCTCCGGGATCATGACTTGAGCCGAAGGCAGTCGCTCAACCAACTGAGCCACCCAGGCGCCCCTTAATCAATCTTTTATTTTATTTTTTTTTTTTTTATTTTTTTTTTTTTTAAGATTTTATTTATTTGACAGAGAGAAACACAGCCAGAGAGGGAACACAAGCAGCGGGAGTGAGAGAGGGAGAAGCAGGCTTCCCGCAGAGCAGGGAGCCCGATGTGGGACTCGATCCCGGATCTCCGGGATCATGCCCTGAGCCGAAGGCAGTTGCTTAACCAACTGAGCCACCCAGGCGTCCCCTTAATCAATCTTTTAAAGAAAACATCTGACTACCCCCCAGGGAAAGAACTAGAACTTTGCTTATACTCCCTCTGATCCCAATACCCTCCGTTCATCTACCACACTGGGACATTCAGTGCCGGGCTTTTCTTTCTAGTTTTACCAATGTTTTTTTCAGACAACAAAACATCAGCCCCAAAGCCTGAGATCCAAGGGTCTGGGGTCCGCAGGAGACTGCAGGTGGGGGCGGAGGTGGGACCAGTGTTGGTGAGGATGGTGTGGGGTCCCAGGCAGCTCCTGCTGCTCTCCCTGCGGCCTGCAGATGAGCAAAGCCAGGCCCCTGGCCCTCCTGCACCAGCCCTCTGACTCGGGGCCCACATGCTGAGCAGCCTGGGGTGCATGTGTTGGTGGCACAGCCAGAGGACACAGCCCCCTCCCACTTAGCAGTCAAGCAGCCTGGCCTCTGGCAGACATAGGCTTGGCTTAGCTGCCTCACCCCAGGGAGTGGCTAGTCGTCCCCTCCAGCCAGAAAGAGGTAGCCAGAGGTTAGGAATGGAGGAGACATTGCAGAGGAGAGCTCGGAAGGAAGAGATTGGTGCCTGCGGGCCAGGAGCAGTGGACACAGCAGGCTGCCTACGGGGAGAATTACTGGGCTGCCTGCCCTCTCTCCCAACCCAGAGTGAATTATTTCACACGCACTAGCCAACAAAAGGACACCTGCTGGTTGCTCTTCCTGGAATGTCGGCTTCCCGCTGTTCTGGACAACCCCTGACGTCCACTTAGAAACCATCTCCTCCAAGAGCTCCTCTCTGATCCTTTCTTGGTCCTATGGGGTCTTCTCCTCAGTGGCTCCAAGCATTCTCTACCTAACCCACTGTCATTCTACTGCAGCATCATTCCCACTGTATAGACCAGAAGATCCCTTTCCTGGTGATTTACAATCTTAGAAACCCCTTAAGATTAAAAAATAATAATTTCATAATTATTATTCTGTCAACTCGTCAGTTTATAAAAAATCCATTTTAATTTAAAATAACTTCCTTTAAGGGGCGCCTGGGTGGCTTAGTTGTTAGGCGTCTCCCTTCGGTCAGGTAATGATCCTGGAGTCTGGGGATCGAGCCCTGCATCAGGCTCCCCACTCGGCGGGAAGCCTGCTTCTCCTTCTCTCATCCCCCTGCTTGTGTTCCCTCTCTGGCTGTGTTTTTGTCTGACAAACAAATCAAATAAATAAATAAATAAATAAATAAATAAATAAATAAATAAGACTTCCTTTACACCAGCGTGTTAATAATGTTTCATTAATTTATCTAACAACAACAAAGAGTGCTTGGTAGAGGCCAGCCACGGTTCTAGACACTTGGGATGCATCAGTAAGCGAGATAAGCAATGCTCCCTGCCTTCTGGAGTTCACATCTGAATAGGGGAGACAGCAATAAAGAAACAAATAAATTATAAAGTGCATTTTCTTTCATATTTTTTCAAGTATATTTTATTTTATTTTTAAAAGATTTTTAATTTTTTTTAAGATTTATTTATTTTTACTTGAGAGAGAGAGAGAGAGAGAGAGAGAGCCAGCCAGCCAGCCAGGGCGGGGTGAGGAGTAGTGCTAGCAGAGGCAGAGGGTGAAGGTGAGTCCCAAGCAGACTCCACACTGAGCATGGAGCCATCATGGGCTCAGTCTCGCGACCCCGAGATTACAACCCCAGCAGAAGCCAGGAGTCGGATGCTTAACAGACTGTACCAGCCCTGTGCCCCTAAAGTGTATTTTAAAGGGGACCTCTAATGAGGCTCCTAATTCATAAAGACCTCCTCTTCTTTGCCATTTAATCAAGTGATTCAGGTGGATATACTTTAAAACAGACCAAGATCATTGTCAAAATAAAAATCTCTTTTCTGGTAGAAACAAACACTCAAGATTTTTATGTATTCTACTCCGGCATAATGTAATCTTATAAATCAGTGGCACTACAGTATAATGTGGTTATAAAGAAGAAAAATTCTTTATGAGAGGGCAGTGCAAACTTTTATTTCCTCTTATTTCGTCTTTAGCTTATATATATGCGTGCCCAACCTGGCCGAAACACAATGGTAACCTCAGATGACTTCCGTGCAACCATTCCACAGACGTAGTGAGGCTGCCGCCAACTAGAGAAATTGTGTTTTTAAAGCAGGACAAATCTTCAGTTATAAAGGAAACTCACCTATTCAACACAGTGGAAGTCCTAACATCTAGCCCAATGGCTTGGTGCATAGCAAATTAATAAATGTTGCTTGGCTGAGTAAATGAATGATTATCATCTTCACTAGATTTTAAGTTCCTTGAGGTCAGAGACTGTATACTTGTAACAATAGTTGCTGATTTAAAGGAGGAATGAAATTAGCCATTAAGTGGGACCACGGAAAGGACCGGTGGGGCGGGACCATGGTATTCGCGGTCTTCTATCACCCTCTGGTGGGGAAGGGCAGAGCGTGGTCCTCCAGCGCCTCAAAATCTGGTTTGTTTTTCAAACTATGGATCCACACCCATTCGTGAGTTTCAGTTCAGCAAGTCATGACCAGCATTTCTAAAAACTGAATTTATAACTTAAGAGAAAATATCAGAGCGTCTCATACATAGCAGAAGCAAATTTGGTCACGGGCTATTGTCCAGCTGTATTTACAGCTGTTTTGTATCCATGAACAGCTTGATTCACTCATATGCGACAGATACAGTTTTATGTGTGTTCTGGATTACAGCCAGTGATTCACCAACAAATGTTTAACAATGAGCTCCCTAAGAAAATAAGGATATATGTGCATAGGTTTATCATACAGTCTTCTTAATACAAAGTATGTGTAGCACAGATTTTACAAATAATAACCTGTACAAATATTCTTTACTGTAAATTTCAGGGAGTAAATTGAGTTCACAGAATGCTTTTACTGATTTTTGTGAGGCTCTTGTATCTATAAACAATTTACAGTTTCAGTTCAACCGTACTTGACAAATGGAGCTGCATCTCAATCTAGACAGCCAACAAACCAGATAAAGCCCTGATTTATAGGACTGCCAGGTTCCCTGGTGCAGCCTTCCATCGTGGCTGCTTTCCAGCTACCAGTGCTGATGTCGCTGAACACACCGGTGGGAAAATCGCCTTGTAACACATCACACGGCTACAATGGATGTAAATAATTCCAAGCGCATAGGTAAATAAGGACATATAGTAAAATAATTAGAAAATAACGAGTCTTGAATATTTGTGTTGAGTTTAGTTGTGAGTTTATATAATGTAATTTAAAATAATGACTGTGTTTAACAATCAGCTTGCAGAAGACCTGAAGACCTAACACTCTGCTCTCATAGGGCAGCACACCGTTGTACTCACTAGAGAAACACAGACTTTCTAATATGGGTTGAAGAAGAAAGAGAGAGGGAGGGAGGGAGAAAAAAAAGAAAGAAAGAAAGAAAGAAAGGGAGGGACGGAGGGAGGGAGCAGGGGGAAGGAAGGAAGGAGAAAGAAAGAAAAGAAAGAAGAAAGAAAAAAAGAAAGAAAGAAAGAAAGAAAAGAGGGAGGGAGGGAGGAAAAGAAAGAAAGAGAGGGGGAGGGAGGGAGCGGGGGGGAAGGAAGGAGAAAGAAAGAAAAGAAAGACA